>JABASP010000094.1:0-84237 GCA_019776565.1 Sminthurinus signatus
ATAAAACATGAAGCATAAAATTCACCCCTTTGGAAACAAAACAATATCTCACCCTTCTTCAACCCACACCTGCTTTAATTCACTTTGATATCTCATGAATGGTTTCCGCACATGTACAATGTACAATGAGCATTTTAATACATACGATAGATTGTATCCGTATCCGTATCGGACATGGGGTCATAAAATGCAGATTATTCACATAAAAGTCAGAGGAGATCTAAAAGGAGTAAGCATGGAAAATTCCTTGATGATCTACACACCATCATAAAACTTTGAATTGGAGTTGGAATTGGACTGCATCATGAGCATTCTTTTTTATACAGTTTTTTTCCTCTAGTCTTTTCATCTCTCTCTCTCTCTCTTTGTATTTGTGTCTATCTGTTCCGCTGATCGTTTCATGTTTTCTGTTTGCTCTTTTTTGGAAGTAAAATGAAACATTAACCCATTCCTCCATATTTATGTCATATGATGTAATGTCCATCGTCATAGGTACTCCATCTGAATATAGATATATGTAAAATGCATGCAGATTGATAGCAGACTACAAAGAAAAAACAGGAATATCCATTTGATGTCCAAATAATAAAATTATGCAATCAAAATGATAATTTTCTCTTCCGCCCCATTTCCTTGTCTATGCGTAATGCGTAGAAAGTACAATGTACAATGTAGGAAGAAAAATAAACCGAGTGATAACATATGAAATTGAATCAAATCGGATGATCAAAGGTATTCAGATTATAGATGCTTAAAACGGAAAATTATTTTCCATTACGAGACATAAAACATTCGTACACTTTTTTGACCGGTAAGCATACTTTTATTTTATTTTTTTATTAATATTGTTATTTCAGGCTGCTCAAAAAATCAAAAACCAAAATTCACTCACCTGCACATCACTAAAAATGAACTGAATATTCGAATAAAAGTCAAAAATGAAGCTTTTTTAAATCTGATTTACGCACTAGCGTAATCGTAGAAATGAAATTTCACTCGAATTATTTTAACTCTCCCATTTCTCTGATTTCTGACCACAAAAAATTGGATAAAAAAAGTTGAACTTGCTCGACTTTTCTCTTGCCAGACATTGACTCATGCTCTTTAAAGTTTAAAGTCATTGGATTTATCTATGTTCAATGTCTAATGTCTAATGTCGATTGGTGATAAGTCCCATCTGTACTGGTGATTTGAAGAAAATGGCAATGTCTTTATATTTTATATCTATGTGCGGAAAGTGCGTGGGTTTTAATGGACTGCAGACTGCAGTTTATATTATGTACATTACAGATTACACAGCGCGTATCTAAGTCCACTTTTATGTATAAAGTATAAAAGCTGCATAAGAAAAAAAAGAAAGGCAAAAGAATAGGAAAGTGAAAAGGGTGTTTCCACATCTAATGACAGAATGACATCTTACATAACTCAAATTCAAACTGAATGGAGCTGGAGAAGAGGAGAATGGAAAAAATCATCATGACTTGAGTTGAGATAAAGTCCGAGTCAGAGTCCGAATCAGAATCAGAGGCAGGCAAAAAACTCGGCAGTGCCACTAGATTCTGGATTCTGGATTCTAGATAGACTTGGACTTTCTGTCTTTCCGTGGCAATCAAATCCAATTTTGGACATTTTCAGCGTGGAATTCTCCATTTTCTCAATTCCAATTTCTAGATTCTCTTCTTGTTCCTCCGTGCTTGAGCATTGCTTGGGATTTGGATTGCATACACAATGTACAGGATATACGTTCTTTGCCTTCGTCTTTCGTATTTTGTCTGAAGATAGGAAAAGGTGGAATTCGGAGTGGACTTTAGACTATCACAATAACTATTACTATATTACTACTTTTTACTCTATGTACGTTGTTCACCGTACATACTTGCTGTCATCAGTGGTTAGACTCAAAACCTCAAATTCAAGTAGGCAGTAGACAGTGGACGTTGGACAGTGGACAACGGACAGGGGACAGTTCATAGCACTCTTGATAAAATCTTATCCTACTCCTCGACGACAGCCCGACTTTATTATTCTTCTCCTTCTTTCTTTTTTCTCTTTCGAGTCACACAGGATATTTTCTCATTTCTCTATATTTTCTATACTTTCTACTCCGTACTCTGTTGATAACTAAAATCCATGGAAATTGAATTTCTTATAAGCTACTTCCAAAGCATTGAGCTACGCTTTTCATTTGCCTGACAGAATTTGCACCCATTATGAAAAAGATGGTAAATGGTGAACTGTGAATAGTCAATTGAGGATATCTTTTATGCCCTTTATTTTAAATCCAAATCAGTTTATATCATGAATCATGAATAAAGCAATATTTAAAGAATAAGCATAGAATAAAAGAGCCACTTTAGAATCAGGAGTAAAATAAGCATGATCCATATTCATAATTCATAATTCTTGGATCTTCATAAAAGACACGTAGAAAACACTTGTTTAATCATTCTGGAATTTGTCAAGATAACATGACAATGTTTCTGCTTGTGTACGGTGTATCGTATTGATAACAAGTAAAAACATGCCTTTTACTTTTTACTATTGAACAAGTCTATTCGAGATTCTATAGTCATGAGTTACTTTTTGTGTGCGTTTGTGTAGTCCGAGGAGAATCAACTCAACTCCAGTTGAGAGTTGAGAGTCGAGTGTCGAGTCAATTTTATTTTTATCAAACCTAAATTGCCCAAATATAATACAAGCACACACGCACTCCAAAATCCAGAATCTAGAATCCAGAAGAAACCCCATACATCTTGTGATACATTGTACACTATATTTTTATCTCAACTTTGATTTGACACACAATATACGTATAGATATATAAAATGTACAATGTACAACACATGATATTATGATTACACTGTATCTGTATCTGTAGTTTGTCTACCTCTTTCTTTCTGTGTTTTTTGTATATTCTCGATCTATACAAGAAAAGTCGTCATGGTTCTTTTCCCCCCTTTCTGTTCCATTTTTTCTTGATTTGAACAGCCTGTGCACTGTGCACTGTGCAGTGCAGTGCAATGCTGTTTTATGTGTTGTGTGTTGTGTCCACAATCCAATCCAAATTCTCTTTCTCCTTTTCTCTCCTGTTCTGTTCTATTATTGTTATTACTATGGGAATCGAGAAGTTCTCGCTTGTTTGAAGATTAGGCATGATGCACTCGTACGTTTTTATTCTCTCTCTCTTTCTCTTGGTTCTCTTGGTTTCTCTGTTTCCCTCTGTGTGTAACATAATTGTCCTTCCATGTGGCTCTTCCTTCGTTTCTCTCTCCTCGTCTCCCTGGAGAAGAAAAAAGTGAAGCAAGACGAAAGACGTGGAAAAAAACTGAGAGTCAGACAGAACTCGACTCAGAACCAGAATAGAAAACCTGTACCTTCAACCTTCATCATCAAATAAATAGTAAATAGTGAGTGTTTAGAGATTACAAAGTACAGACCTAGTGCACATTTTCCTCGTTGGTCCTAAATCCAAATCTATTAACTCCAGCATTAAGACTGAACGACCAACTTACAACTTACAACTTACGGATGACGAGGACGAGGACGACCGTCTCTAGTTTCTACAGATATTCGTATTTCTACCTGTTTTGTAATATGTAATATTCCATTGTAGTATTATTATTATTATTACTATCAAGTTGATATTATTACTGTACTTGTCTGGAGTCTGGAGTTTGGAGCTGGAACTTGTGCATGTCCTTCACTTCTCAGTCTATTTTTCTTTCTTTCTTTCTTTCTTTCTATTCCTTATCATTGTTTAAGCGTAACCAAGCGTAGGAAATACAAATAGTTGAGAAAAGCCCATTCATGCATCTAATAATAATGATGATGATAATAACATGAACAATGAACAGTGTACAGTGTACATTGTATTGTTATGCATACTCTGTTATTAGTATTATTATTATTATTATCGACATCATTACCATTTTTACCATGAGGATTTTGAATATTAAGCTAAAAAACTGGAGCTGAGCTGGAACAGACTTAGAGTCAGATTCAGAGTTAGAATCAGAATCAGAAACAGTACGGAATCCACGTCCACGTCTCGTATTCATGTACAAAGTAAATAGACAAAGGAAATGTTGATGAAGAAAATGAAAACAGAAAAGCAAAAGAAAAAGAAAAAGACGCAGAACTCAGAAGAGCCATCAGTGTGCACCTGGCTCCAGACTGAACACTGAACATTGTACATACTTAAACCGTAAGAAAAAAAAACCCTGGATTATTTGACACTATGTTTCTCTTTCTGTTACAATTTCGGCTGGAGGGGTTGCGAGTTTTTAAAGCCAGAACTTCAAAACTCCAGATCCAGAGCCAGCTCCAGATTTCCTATGTTTTGAAGATGGAGAAGGACACCGAGTTTTGTATGCAGTGTTTACAGACTGCAATGCAGTTCAGTGCAGTGCAGTGCCATTCCTTTACGTTGAATTCTACTCTGTTCAACTTATTATGTACGTGTAAGGGGAAAAGATGGGGATGAAAATGGATGGAAGCAGCCGTCGTTGATTTTATTTCATTTAGTTTTTTTTGCCAGAACCCTGAGTTCTGAGTTTTGAGCTGCCTAAACTGTTAATTGTTAATCGACATGGAATAAAATACGAGGAGAAAAAGCCTCCATGGACAATGCAAGTTGTAAAATACAAAATACATGGGTGTACTTATACTTATGAAATAATAAAATACATGCGATGCAAGTGCCACTCATCTCATCATCATGTGCATGTTCTTTAACTTTACTCCTTTTCTCTCTCCCTCTCTTCCTCTCTCTGTCTTTTACTTTGTACTTTGTACATCTCATTTCCATACGATATTATATTATATTATTATTATTATAGTGATACACAGAATAAAATAAACGGTTACAATTTGGATTTGAATTTTGATGTGGATTCGGAGTTGGATTCCGATTTGGTTCCAGCCCTTTCCTCTTCTTTTTGTTTTGTATAGTGTCCTTCTGTATTCTGTACTGCGTACATGTTGTACATGTGTGTGTTTTTTCCAAGTACCTTTCATCTTTCGTACCTCTTATTTACAAAGACTCCGTCTCCCATTACTCCCTTTTTTACACTCTACCTTCTCCACTCTACATGTCATGTACTTTTTACTCTGTACACTGTACACACATTAAATTACATTACATTACACAACATGATGCTGCACTGCTTCATTTATTCTGGATGAGAAACTTGTAATTTTTTAAATGGTAACACAAGATGAGCAGCACATATGGAAATGAGTGTAGAAAAAAGAGGAGGCAGAAGAACACAACGTTAAAGTCAAAGTCAAAAAGTCATCATGTACTTATTTACTCGTGGATAATTTTATGCAAGGGAATGAAATGATCACGCTAGGCGTTCCAATTTCCAATGCATGTAAAATGCAAAAGTAAAAAAGTAAAGAGTAAAGGATCAAGTAGATGTGATCGTCCCTTTGCTTTTATCTTTACCTCTGTTTCTGCTCTCTGCCTATGCTTTCAGCCGTAATAACCCCATTACACAACACACTACATGACGTTTTTTCATGTTCATTTGTTCATTCGTACAGAGTGCAGAGCGCAGAGGGCATAGTGGGTTTGTAGGTAAACTTGTGGACATGAGAAGAAGAGTAGTGACATGTTGTGAGTTGTGAGCTGTGAGATCAAATGAACAAATGCACGTAGATTGTAAATTGTAGATACATAATCCATGGATTTTATTTCCAAGCTTTACGAGGTCCAGTTACAGAAGGCAAAGTCAAAGTAAAATTCAAATTCTTGGAGGAATTATTTTACCTGGGTAAATTTAAAAGTATTATTATTATTGTGTATGAAATTAGTAATTGTATTATATTGTACAAACAAGAAAAGAAGAGGAATGAAAAACATGACAGTTGAAAATTGACAGTTGACAGTTGACATGAACTCCGAATCCAACATCCAACTATTGAGTTGACTCCAACTTTCTCCCCTTTTCTTCCCAAAAACTAGGGAACCTCAATCTGAATTCTTTCTCGAGAGTCTCAAGTTTCACCAACTTTTATTCTTGTTTCTGTCTCTGTCTCTGTCTTAGTGTTTGTGTTAGTGTTTGTGTGTGGATTAGTCCGTTCATATCTCTTTTGTCACCCTTTCATTTACTAAAGTTGACTTTTGGAATTTTTGAATGAATTCCCGTGAAAATGTTGATTCTCATGAAAAACATGAGAAATTTATAGCACAATTCACAAAGTATAAAATACTAGTTATAAAAGTACATGAAAAGTAGTAAATTTTTGGAAACTTTAACAACTTTTCCATTTTTTTTTGGTTTGGTAGTTCACCACCAAAAATAAAGTAACAAGTAACGTCATGTAAAATGTGATGCAAAGGAAAGGAAATGAAAGCAAAAGACACACTTTTGATGACTCTTGTTTAATGTGAAGAGTCTCTCAAGTTTTCCATTCCAGTTCGTGGTGCATGCAGTTGTAAGTTTGAGTTGAACCCTGAACATTGAGCATTGAGCATTGGGCATCCATTACGCCGCTTTACAATTTACACCAGCCTCAGAATTGGACTTGTTTGTGGTTCTCCAAGTACTCGACTTTGATGACCAAACTTGTAAACTAGAGAGGATGGAATAAAATCATGTAATGGAGGAATACTTGCTCAATGTACATGTCTAATGTAATACCTACAACCTACAAGTACAAGGAATTTGAGGTTCCACTGAAGTTCCATATAAGTATATCTCTGTACTGTGTACCTGGTTGTAAAAAGTATAAAGTTTTCCACCGGCACCGGCACTACCTACACCAAAAACTGAATGAATAAATGAATGAATGACTGACTGAAATGAGGAAGACGGAAAACGGAAAACGGGAAGCGGAAAAGGGGAAGTAAACCCTCGGTTTTGGTTTTGGTTTGAGCTTCATTTTCTCCTTCTTCTTCTTGTTCCTCTTCTTCTTAGGTCGTTTTTATTATTATATTTTATTATTAATCAAGCGACATGAAACTTTTCCAGATATTTGACTTCCACAGAATACAGAACATGTACATTATACATTATACTTTGTACTTTGTACACAAAGGTATGGAGACAAGGAACAGATACACTTATTTTACTCCCACTCCCGTTTTCACGTTCCTTCTTGAAAGTAGAAAGTAGCTATTTACAAAATCTACACTCTACACGGTGAAGATTTTAGGTTGTAGATTTTGGATTGTAAAGCTACTCATTGTGAATTGTGCATTGTTGTATTGTATTTTCACGGTTGTCTTCCGTTCTCTTCTTTTTCTAATATTTTCTCTCCAGCTCTCTCTCCAAAATAATGTAAAAGATGCAGAAATAAAGGGGAGGAATGAGAGGGAAAGCTGCTGTGGTTTTTCTTGTGGTTAGACTCTAGACTCTAGACTTTCTGCTCTGAACTCCGTATTCCACGGTGCTTGGTACGAGCTGAGAGGTACGAAGAAAGGGAAAGAGTATCTTTTTCCTATTCCAATTTTGAATTTTGAATTTGACGTTGGTGGGTTTTCATTTTAATTTTCACCCGTTGTACATTGTAGCTTTGACTTCTTGGCTTGACTTTGCTTGACTTTGTGCTGCTTTTCTTTGCTTCTCTCTTCCAACTTTTGTCAACCACTAAATAAGAATTATGATTGTGAGGAAAGCGAGGGAGTTGCAATATTCATTTTGGGTGTCACATTCAAACCCCTTTCCCCTTGAATGAAATGGAATTATTCCACTTCCATGATGCTTCTTCTTTTTCTTCTATTTCTTTTTCACCCCTGTTCTTTGTCAAGGTTCAAGTTTTTTGAATTTGGATTTGGATTCCACTTGAAATTTAGCTACTTTTCTCTTTTAATTTTTACTTAATATTTGGTTTCTCTATTATCAAGAATCAAGTCAAGTCAAGCTGTTGTCGGTGTCGGTGTTGGTGCATCTATTCATTCATTTCATTTCTATTTCTTTTGTGTGGATTGTCTCATTACACAAAAACCACATCTATGTAGATTGTACATTGAAGATTGTAGATTGTAGATAGATAATTCAGTGCATCTACCCACAATTCAGTAGCAAGTAGCATCAAAATACTTTTTAAGTCCCAGTTCCAGTTCCAGCTCAAACTTCACAGTGAACAGGGCCCAGTGCACAGATGACGTTCAGGATTCCAACTTTGACTGAATGAGAGACAGACAACAGACAGACGGACAGAGACAGATAAATAAAGAGTGAGAAATCTCAGACCGCTCTCATCATCAACATCAACTCGACTGAAATAAACTGAAACTGAAACTGGAAAAAACTGAAAGAAACGGATGCCATAAAAAAAATATCTCCATCTCTTATTTCTTTTCCCCTTTCCTCTATAAAATTTAATTCCCTTTCATGTCAAATCCCAGTTTAATTCAAGAAAGTGTAAAGAGTAAAGAGTAAGGGAGGAAAAAAGAAAGAGGAAGAAGACCTTCAAAATATCTACTCTTATTCTATATCTTTATGCTACTTTCCCATTTCCCATACATTTAGCTTATTTGAAGCTTGTTCTGCTTGTATGGTGTCTGATGAAGGGTGGTTATATCTATTTAAAACTCGGGGATGATTATTATTTGTCCATTCTTTTCCTACATGTACACTATGATGTACATTTTAAACTTGTGATCCATCCTCCCTCTCCTCTCTAATGAATTGTAAAATGGTATTAGGGATTACAAAATTGGACAAAAAAAATTAAATGTTCTCTACTCCTTTCTGACCAAATGGTGGGATTTCCTTTGCTCCATTCTCCATTCTTCATCTTCGTTCTTCATCCCCTGTTCATTGCTCATCGTCTTTTTCCTTCTTTATTCTTTCATCTTTCCTCGTTCTTCTTTCTTCTATTCATTTCATCTGGTTTCATTTGATTTCATTTCACTAGGAACGACGACCAGTTGTACGTTCAAAGTTCCAAGTATTTTCAATCCCCACACAGAACACAGAACACAGAACACAGGAAATTACAAATCGAGAGTTTGGAGTTGGGAGAAGAAGAGGACCACGAGGTCCATGACAACATAAGTTCAGTATATAAAGTACAAAGTATATAAGAGAGAGAGCAAAAGACAAAAGGCTAAATTAATCGACTTGACTACAGTAGAAAAGGAAAAGGAAATCTATCCATTCATTTCATCCCGGGAGAAACAGAGACCAGAGAAACAGAGAGGATTGAGAAAGACAGAAACAGTGAGACAGAAAGATAAAAGTCGTGGTTTGGTTTGGTTTCATTCAGACAGTCAGTCAGTCATTCCCTCCTCTTAAATTGCAATTTATATTGACGGAGAGAGAGAGAGAGAAAGAGAGAGAGAGAGAGAGAGAGAGAGAGAGAGAGGAGAAAAAGTAAAATGAGACAGCTCAAGACGAGGAAAAGACAGACTTGTGATGGTCATTTCTTCTGACTTGTGTCTTGTGCTCTTATGTACTGTGATGTGATGAGATGAGACGAGAAAAGGAGTATCAAAGAGTAAAAGAAAATAGAGTAGAATTTTCCTGGTAACTCTTTTGTCTTTTCACTTAGTTGTTAGTTGTAGCTCTTAGTAGTATCTAGTATTTTGTAGGTAACTCTTCTCTGTTTTATGGTCCAATGTTTCAATGTTAACTCTTTCAAATTTAACTGCTCTGTTTGCTGGTCACACGACCGGCCGACCAGCCCGAGTTAAATGAAAATCTAACAGAAAAGTAGTAGTAATAGGACTGACTCAACTTTGCTTTTACCTTTTTACTTTTTACAGTTATGTTTGCTTATTTCATTTCGTTCGTCCACATCTTTTTCTTGTCTTATTTGAAAATTGTCCGAGATCCAGATTCTAGATTTTCCTTTCATTTACTACTTCATGGATAAAAGTACGGTAGATTCGGATAGTTCATTTATTTTCTAGGTACAGGAGAATTTATATACAATGTTGAAGAAGCAAAGAAGAATGAAAAGCAGAACATTGAGCTGAAGAATGGAAAGTGACGAATGCTGAATGACAAATCATCCGAGTTGACATGTATCTGTGTGTCTTGAATCTTTTATCTCGGCTCCTGTATGGTAAAAAGGATGGACACTACTGAGAAAAATTAGGTGAGAGACAGTTCTTCATTATTTATGTACCGAGGGAAGAAAAGCTGAGTGAGGAGAATCCAGAATTCAGAGTCGAGAGTCGAGATCTGACACAGAGAATTCTTTCCGTTATTGAATTTTGAAAGAAAAGGAGGAAAGAAGAATTGTGACTGTCCTCGTCTGTTTCGTTGTTTCGTTGTTCCCTGGTTCTTTTGTTGTGTTTTGTTCACTATTCATCCATACATTTTCTCTTTTGGGTTTCATTTTGTGCGTGTTGTACTGTGTGGTGTGGTGTGTTGTGTTTTGTCGTGGGAGGACAAACGGATATGGACAATGCCAAAGCCAAAGCCAATGTGGAGAAAATGAAAAAAAATAGGAACAACAAAAGAGGAGTAATCAGTATTATTAACCACACAAAAAAATCCATGCAGCGAACAAGAAAAGGAAGTAGCAAAAGAAGAAAAGGACAGACCAGACTGACTACTGACTACACGAACAAATGAAGGAATGAATGAATGAATTCTCTCCCAGTCACACATCACAATATAAAATAAATGAGTAGAGTTGTCTTTTATTTTACTTTTAAGCTGTCTCATGGTCCATGCTCTAGACCTCTAAACTCTTGCTAAGCCCTGCACACATTTAAACCAATCTTTGTGAATCAAAAATTACATTTTTTCTTAAAAGTCGTACCATGTAAAATAACTTTAATTTACCTGTGATGCTTTTCTGTCCCACCTTTTCTTATTTCTGTTCCACTCAATATTCAAAGAACTGACGCTGAAAGTTTCCCAGTTTCCCCGTACAGCTAATTAATACTTAATACTTAATAAAGCTTTTACAGTTACAGTTAATCCACGTTGAAAAAAGTATGGGAGATTCATTTTGTATGTAGAAGAGTTATAATTTTCCATGTAGAACAAATACTTAGATAATGGATAATGGATAAATGAATATAGTTACATGTTATATATTAAAAGTATAAAAGTATGAATTAATGAGTGCATGATTTTTTGAACAGAATTGAGAATGGTCCAGTCTTTTGATTCCTCATTATGTTATGTTATGAAATTATGATTGTTGACAATAGACAATAGTCACTGGTGGAGAAGGTAGGAAAAGCTCGTGTGGCTTGACTAAATACTACTTAGTACTTTGTACTTGTAGAACCTCACAATACAGTGGGAATAAAAGAGAAGAGACTCTGAATGCTGAATGCGGAGTGAAGCACACTAATTTGGAGTCCCTGCCTCGACTCTTTCATTCTTTCTTTCTTTTCAACTCAAGCTTCTTGGACTCTTCTGTCTTCAGGCTTCAAGCTCCAAGCTTCTTTTTTTCAGTACAAAGCACACTGTAAAGCCAAAACCAAAACCAAAACCAAGCGTACATATGTAGAATACAAGCATGAGGAAGTATCTAGTTTCTAGTTTCTTTATCCTAAAAGTAAAGTCTGGGCTAAGCTAAAATCTATGTTCAGTGTCCACCCCGCGACACTTGAGAGTTGAGACTCGAGCTTGAGCTGGTAACGAGAGGACCAAAGTGGAATCCCTCGGGGAGTTTTCGCAACAGGAACAGTCAATTTCCGGATACTGAGAAGATACTCTCCTTTTCTCTACTCTCTGCTCTCTACTGTAACATGAAATAAAGAACATGGAATATTCGGTTGGTATTCGGTTAGAAGCTTTGGATTCTGGATCCTCCTGGGATCTTTCACATCTTCTACATTCTAAAATTCTACATTCCACACTCTAGAGTCTAGACGTTTGAAGGATTCTCCATCTCTCTGTTGATACATTTTACTTGGTGATTGGTGATTGGTACATTGGTACATTAGCTAGTCAAGTATCGAATGTCCAGTTTCTAGTGTCCAGCGTCTAGTGGTCAATTTCTATTCAGTAATTTTGACGGGATGTGTTTGAGTTTTCTATTCTTTTGGTGTTGCTCCGTTAGACTCATTCCCTTCAGCTTTGAACCTCTAGCAGTGAGCATTGCATCTTTACTTCAAACCTTCAATTCTTTAATATTCAATGTGAAGCCTCACTGGAAAATGCAAAGTAAAAGAAAAATGAAAATGAAACTATACCGTCGGCCATGCAAAATGCTCAATGTAAAATGTACAATTTACCATGATCTGTGATCTGTGATATGAGTATGAGAATTCAAGGAAGTGGAATAAAACATGTATAGAAAATTCAAAGGAAAAAGACTCAAAAGTGAATGTTTGAATGTTTGATGTGTTGCATCGTGCTGGAAATGCAGTGAAATGCAAGGGAATGCGATGAAATGCAATGCAATATTCAACTCAGCTCCGCTCAGTAATGTAAAGTAATTCAAGGGTAAAGAGAGGGAAAGAGGGAGAGAAATATCATACATATCCTACATTATACATTATACATGTTTCTGTACATGTCCGTTTCTGTTTCTTTCCACTGCAGAACTGTAACAGAAATACATCGACCATCTTCCTATACCTTTAAACATAGAAATACAAATACTTACGGCGTTTCAACGACTTGTGTGTATTTGGTTTGGTTTGGTTTGGTTTGCTATTTGAGTGGTGAGGTCGAATTCAACTCCAGAGAGACAGACATACCCAGGCTCAGACACAGAAACCGAAACAGCGACAGAGAACGGAGGGAACTGAGAAAAATGAATAGAATAAAGTAAAGTAAAGTAAAGGGAGGTTGAAGAAATTGAAGCTCACTCTCTCACATTACCTTGATTGCACACTGCACTCTCCTGCATACTGCACACTGCACCACTCCAGCCCAAACCAAACTCAGCCAAACCATAGCCAAGCAAAGCAAAACCAACTGATCTGATGTATCTGCATCTTCATCTTTCTTCCTCATGCATTTGTAAATCTTTAATGCGCTACAAACACACGCAGTTACATGTGTAATGAGTAATGCATGATCTATAATATACACGTAATGCATAAAATACATTATGTACAAAGTTGTACATACTGCATACAACATACAAACAGAGGGATGAAGAGAGGACAAGGCGAGGATTTAAACCTCCAGCATCCAGCATCCAGCCGACCACAATGATAATGAAGAGAAGGAGGACGAATACGAAGATGGAGAAGATGGAGAAGTCGGTGACGGTGACGGTGACGGTGACGGCCTAGAGACTTAAGTCTCTACTTTGCCTGTCTTTACTTTGGACTCTTTGGATTTCTCTCTCCAAACCCCTACAAAATACACAAGACAAGCTTTGGACTACGGACATTGAATAATATCTCGGAAGATGTGTGTATCCAATACATTTGTATAACAACAACAAGTCGAGAAAGATAGATAGATGCACTTTTTCATCCCTGTAGACGGTAGACGGTCGATGGTAGACGGTAGACAAACTGCATGTAACATGTAAAATGTACAATATACAATCTACAGTAAAGTCACCACAGCATCCCTCTTCCTGTACACATGTTTAATATGTACCCCGTGTGTTTTACATTGTGTGTTAAGAGTAGATTTCTACATGGAGCAATCTTCATTGAGCATTGAACATATGACTTCATCACTCGTGGAGAAAAAAAGAAAAAAGCTGGGAAAAAACGGCAAAGTGCATAATCCGCATACAGATGTGTGGTTCTTTCCATCTACTTCCTACTGTCTACATTCTACATTCACATCCACATCTAAATCCAACCGAAATGTAGATACGTCCAAAAATCCAAAAATCCAAGTCCAAGTCCAAGTCCAACCTCAAGCTCAACAAAATCTATACAATATACAAAGTACAGGGATACAAGAAAGTATGCATCTAGTTTATATATTCTAGATTCTAGCTTGAGATTCGAGATACCTTTGGCTTGAGACTTGAGGTTGACGCTGTACATTGTACATTGAGCGTTGCATCTAATCTTAAGCACAATGTACAATTCATGTTACGTACAAATTCTAATGGGAATGGAAGTGTCTTCTTCTTTGCTTCTTTTTATCAAATGCTTACTTTTCTTCACTTTTCTACTCTGCTCTACTCTAGAATGCACAAGGAAGGAGCAAAAGTAGACTCACAATGCCCAGAAAAGAACAGAACACAAAATACACAATACACAATGTATCACAGAAAGTACGCAGGGTCGAATTCGAATGTGGAGTTGAGTCTGTATTCTGTATGCATTCACGTACGGATTTCCCATTTTCCATGCACAACCAAAAAGAAAGGAAAGGCAAAGAGCGGAGTTGAGTTGAGCTGAGTTGAATTGAGCAGAGTGGAGAGAGTAGCGTAGCGTAAAGTAAAGTGTGCCAGAAGGTCTCGTCTCCTCTTCTTCTCTCTCATCTTTTCGTCTACTCGTGAGCTCGTCTCCTCGTCTTTTTCATGCTGTATTCTCCAACTCCAACTGCAACTCCAGCAAAGCAGGAGCGAGAAGCAGAGCCAGCCTCAGCAGTTGAAATCTGGACTCTAGCAAGGTAACACGCGGTCCTTTTTTGTTCAGTTCTGTTTTATTCCCATCTACATTTCTACGTTTCTACATTTGTGTTTCTTTCCTCCTCCGACATCATAAAACACAACTACAAACACAAACACCAACGCCGACGCTGTCTTTCACATCTTTCACAATTATTTAACATTTTATTACCAAAAGAAAAGTTGACAGACAAGGAATCTTCATCTGTGCGTCAGTTCATTTGTGCATAGACAAGTTATCAGCTGTGACTACTGCAGTTTTTTCAGTGTGTTTTGTGTGAAAAAAATTGGGATAATAGACAATAGACACAGATTTTTAATTAAGAACCCCAGTCCTGTGCTTTCCAACACCAACACCAATTTGAAACACCCTCAACAATCAACATCAACGAATTTACATGTAGTTTAATAATAATAATACTTGCAAATTTTGCGCACTGATTAAAACAGAGGGAACCAACCAAGTCTTGTTATTAAAGGAAGCAAAATTAAAATTAAAGCCATTCAAAGTCTGCAGTAGATAATGCAGCAATTCTCATTGTCAACAGCACCGGCACCAGCATTGGCTTTGGCATTGACATCGTCGTTGTCATCATCATTTTGGCTCTGAATCTGAAGCTGACTCAGTCCAAAGCCGCACTGCACTGCCATAATTGAACAAATAACAAATGAACAAAGTTTTTTTCTTGTCTTTTGGAGTGGGACCAAAAAAATATAGTATAATATTATTTGATATTTGTATACATGTTTTACATTTTTATGTACAAAGCTGCATTGTTCTCCCGTGTGTTTAGCAGTGAGTGTTTACTATTTGGTAGTTTCTAGTTTGTCTCGAGTCGTCATTCAGTCTCATTCGCATAATTGTACGATTCGCATGTTTACTACTATTGTTCCACAGCTTATTGACAATTGACAGTGTGTCGCGGAATTGTACAGGATAACACGATAAACCAACTTCAAATAGTAAATAGTAAATAGCACATAAAAATAATATAGGTGAATTATTGAAATTTATTAAATTAAAATTAATAAGCATGCTCAACTCAATTCAAAAAGGATAACTGTCAACTATTTATATTTACGATTTACGATTTTCACCATTTTTATCACGTGCATAATAAATACTAAATACTAAAAATAGTATTAAAAATTAAAAAGTGAATACTAAATATTAAATAGTGAATAAAAAATAGATTTTGAGGAAAGGGAAAGTTGAGAATCTAAATCAAAAGTAATTGAATACGACGACAACTTGAATATACACAAAACACAGGACACAGAACAGAGTGACAATGTGAGTGTGAGTGTAAGTGAAAAGAATAACATGAGATATTCTCTAGAACTTTGAAACAAGGACAATGACAAAGACAAGAAAAGAAACAGATGCTTCTTTTTTTTCTCTTCTCTAAATGAACTATAATTCATAACTCATGTAATTCATATTATGATTCAGTAGCAGTAGCAGTCGAGTTAAGTTGAGTTGAGTCAAGTCAAGTGAAGAGACAGGGGAAAGAACTACGAACTACAAACTACGAGTGCACAATTCTATCCTCAGTGAGTAACCATATTACGAATTACAAACTGCACTCATCATCCTGTGAGTTTCATGTAGATTCATCTACAAGGGAGAGAATTCACAGTGTAAACTCTTGACTGGTGCATATTTATTATATGCATGTAAAAATGCATGTATGCAAGTTGCAAGATGCAAGCTAAAGGAAGAGCAGATGGTTATTAAAAGATAATTTAAAGGACCTACCAGAAACACACCACTGTAAGAGACAGAAAGAGAGCACAACGCTTCAAGAAAAGAGTCAAAGAAAACCGTCTGAATTTTTTTGAAACATCTCGTCTCGGTTCTCGGTGTAAAAAGTAAAAAGTGAAGATGAAGAAGAAACGGATCTTTCCATGATATTTATAAATTATAAAGACGTTTGTGTTACTTTCTGCAACTCAAGTTTAAATTTAAATTTAAATTCAAAGTCAAAGTCAGAGTCAAAGTGAAGCTCGATCCAAATTTGACTTTGAAAATCAAGAGATTTGAGTCGGTCATCAGGATGATAAAGTGAATTGTGATCTTTTCTCATCTTCATCTTTATCTTAATCTCCGATCCGATCCGATCCAACTGTCAATTGCTTGCCTACTTCTTCACTACAATCTACAATACGATACAAAAAATAATCAGAGCATCTTTAATATAATCTTGATCTAATTGATCTTTTCTTATCACGCTCGTATCTCGAATCTCAAATCTCAAGTCTCAAGTCGTGTCCAATATCTGACATGTCCGATTTTATCTCAATTTAATTTCAATCTCTGAAATATACGTATGAAACATGAAATTGCCTTAATAAACACACTAATATTACTTCATACAGTGAATAAAGAAAACACATAAAAAGTTATAAAAGGAGACACGAGTGATTTACAAAGCTAAATTTGTATTCCTCTAATATTTGTGGTACATTTTACATTTAACATTTCACATTTTACATTTTACATTAGTATCTTGGTGTGTGAAATTGACGGCTCCTTGACAAGAAAAGAGTTTTACACCGTATTATAAAGTTTGTTTGAAGTTTGGAGTGGATTAAAGATTAGTAAAGGCAAGTCAAGTCAAGTGACGTGAAGAGTGTAGACTAGAGTGCAGTTTTGTACTGTGTATTGTGTATTGTGTACTTGCTTGAAATAATGAAATTACAATAGAGCTCCAGGCTCAAGTATCATCATCATCACTATTATTATTATTATTATTATTATTACTATTGACTATTATTGTCTACCTGCTCCTGTCTCTACTGCTATTGCTATTGTGCGTATACGGGATTTGTAATTTGTAATTTCCTATTGACACACCGCCTCATCAACATTAGGATTAGCATTTCATTTTGTATGTTGTATTTTGTATTCACATTGTTTTATCACACTGTGAAAAATAAAGTTCCAAGAAGTGCAATTAGACCTAACTGCAAATTACAAATCACAAATCACAAGTGGAATTGAATTGTATGTACTTTGCAAATGCAAATGTAAATGCAAATGCTAATGTTAAGAGTTGAGAGTTAACTGCACATGTTAACAAGTAGGAGAAACAAGAAACAAGAAACAACAGACACATTAAGAATTAAGATGATGTGCAAAAAAATACAACTGGGAAATAACTCAAAGTCCAAATGTACATCCAAGTGGACATATATGGCAGTGGACACTCTTTGCAGATAGATAGATAAATAATAGATTGATACATACCGTTAGACTTTTAAATTGAATACGTGAGATATACAAAGACAAAGACAAAGATGTAGAAGGTAGAGGATCTAAAGTATAAAGATACAAATTTAGATACAAAAGATAAAAGATTAAACCAAAGAGATTTATTTTATGTGTATTGTAAGTTGTGTATTGTGTTTTGTGCTGACAAGAGATTTCAAGTGAGAAGGAAAATTATTATTGTGTGCCGGACCAATAACTAATATTACTGTTACACAGTTATTGTAATCATTACTCATTACATTACCAAAGTGAACATCTTGTGTTTCCTTCGTTTGTGTACTTACTGCGAGATATAAAAAGTTAAAGTTAAACTTGTGTTTTAGTATTGACGTTCCCATTAATATTGCTACTGTTGCTGTCATTGGCATTGACATTGACATTGACATCAAAGTTGACATTGGTTTTTAGTTGACTGTGTAGCTTCTTTGGTCTGGATTCTGGATGCAATTCAACGTGGACATGAGATGCAACCAGCATCAGTCCAGTTTGTAGACATAGACAAAACAAACAAACCAAGGAGAAAAAAATATATATCAGAAGAAGATACAATAAATGTAGACAGTAGACAGCCTCACAGTCACAGTCATCTCCTGAATTACTCAACTGATATTTCCCCAAAGGCATCATAGCCAAAAGAAAACAAACAAAAATAACTGACAGAATCCCACACTGAGACAAAAAAAACAGAGTCGAAGTCGGAGTTGGAGACGCAGACAAGAACACGGATAAGAAAAGGAAAACTACTGAATAGTTAACAAGGTTAGTTTTTCCATATTTTACCTACTCCATTGTTTTTTATCATGGAAACTTTTTCAACATTACCAACTTTTATTTTTTCAACTTTCAACGTTCCATCTTTTCCCTAGAAGAGCAAACAAAAGCTGAACATATTTTTACATTAGTTTTCATCATTTACGGAATCTAGTGTCTGGATTCTCAAGTAAACATAAAACATAAAGTACTTTAAGATAAATATGCTATGTCAACAAATATGAATCTACATATTAATTTTGATTACTCTCATCACGCGTCCTTTTTCCTTTTTTGTTCTGGTTGCTGGTTTGTGACTTCTGAGTCATAATAATTTGAGTTACTGTAAATAGTAAATTCTTAATATAGCTTTGTATAGTACACACGGAAGAAATATGAATATGATTTCATGTGGTCATCAAACTCATCTTTTTTGTCTTTCTTTTTAAAGAGCTCTTTAATTTTCATGTGTATATGGATTCAGAATCCAGTGTCTGCATTTCAGCCATCCAAAGTTTACAATACAGTATTATTGCAGTTTTGTTGTTTGTTGATTCCATTTCTTTCTTTACAGTTGAAATACCTACAAAAGACAAACTGCAGAGTAGAAACTAGAAATATAAGTGTGTTGGAAGATTGCAGATTCGTAGCTTTGTATTTTTGCACAGAAAGCCTTCAGCGCAAAGTGATGTTTGTGGGTCAGACGGCAGACAGTGGACAGATGATGTATCGAAAAACAAAACAGCAGGGGTCGGATTGACTTCTATCGCTAAAAGGATCGGCATCAGTATTATTGTTATTGATTGGAGATGTGATTTGCAATTGTCATTGTCATTCTTCTTGTTTGTATTTGTGTTTGTGTTTGTTTTTTGTCGTCCTTTTAGTTTTACTTTTCCCTTTCCTGTAAATCGCATGTTCTGTCAATCACTTTGTGCGGATAGCCTCAGTGGACATGTTTTTCCATTGTCTTTCTATTTCATTGGATTTTGGATTCCAAGTTCCAAGAACCCTGTGTTTAGTTTGGTTTCGTTTCTGGAATAGATATCAGTGTCATTTTGGGTGGAGACAGTCTGAATTTAAATGTACATTCTCTAGTGTCAATTTTCTAGATAGTATGTACAATGTACAATGTACAAGATACAGCACATCACATAACAGTAAAAAACAGTACAGTAGAGCACAGCTCGCATGTCTGTCTCATATAAAGTATTTATTCCATTATTGCTCTTCTTATTATTCAGCTCCATGGCTGGATTTTCACAAAATTTCCATGTCTCAATCCGACTCACCTACATATTTTTCTACAACATTCTTTTTTCTTCCTATTCTATGTATTATTTATATGATGTCTTCAAATCCTACTCCTTTTCTGTTGGGTGTTAAATTCTCTACAAAAAGAGGAGAAATGCGCTGAAAAGTAAAATTGAAACCAAACCCAAAACCAAAGCCAGAACAAGTCCAAAGAAACTTTGCACTGTTCCATATTTTCAATTTTTATTCCGTCCAGATTCCGATTTCACTTTGAAAGATGTGAAAATTCTATTAAAATTCATAAAAATAATAAATGTGGCTCGTCCTTTCCATTCCATTTCATTCTTCATTCATGTCTCAATGTCTCATGTCTCATGTTGGTTTGGTTTGGTTTGGTATGAAGAGAAAAGGTTGAAAATGTGCATATAAAGTATATTATAAGCTCTCAAAATTCTTCAAGTGCTTCTCCTTCTTTCTTCGTCTCTTCTGTAGTACATTTAATGTTTAAATTGTTTCAGTTTCATGTATAATATCCACAAAGTGTACAGTGTACAGAATACAATTCATTGAAATTCCGACTGGAATTATTTTTAATGGACTATTCCGCTTCGGCATTCACAATTTTCATGCTGGAAAAACTCGAGTGAATACAGATACTGAAAACTGAAAACTGAATACTGAAAACATACATCTACAATATAATATTATACTGTACATTGTACATGCATTATTGTAGTAGACGACTGTATTTATAGAATATGGAATATGGAATATAAATACAATAGAATAGAATAGGAATGGGAAATGAAAATCCCGACATTTTTCCAAGACAATGTGAAATATAATGTACTCACTTTCCTATTCTAAGCTCTCTTATTCTCTTTCTCTGTCTCTATCTGTATTTCCACCTCTGCCTTTACATTTTACACTTTACACACTACACACATTTGCCTCGCTTGCCTTTCCTATTTTCCATGTGGGAACGAAAAGAATGGAGAATGGAGAATGAAGAGTGGAGACTGGAGAAGTTTGGTCGATACGGTACAAATACAAAATACAAAATACTTTGGAATGGGAGAACCAGCATATCAAATAGAGAACCTCATCTCTATGAGCTTTTCAATAGTTTGAGCAAGAAATCACAATTGTTCATATGAACATGGAACATGTACAATATGTACAGTGTACAATCTACTACAAAGTACGACCTACACGTGAAAATTCTACACTTAAAAGTGCCCGATTGTAACATGTATGTACATTTTATGTATAGTGTACATCTCATGGAGAATTTTGAATGGAGAATGTGGATATCTTCATATTTCATACACAAGAATATTTTACCTCGTTCCACTGCATTCCATTCCTTTTCCCAGTTTTCCTCCTCCATATTCATAACAACAATAATATCTGTACATAGATTTTTATGACTACACATATTTTCTCTTGTAGAATGCACAATCTACTATTTACTACACTGGAGAACCTGGAGAACACTCACAAACACGTACATTACGTAGGAGTTGTCAACTGCTGCTGATGCTGTGTACTTTGTACTTTGTATTTTGTATGCACTTTTATCTGGATTATTCTGCCTTTTAAAAGGCGGCCCTTGACTTCTTTTGAAAATTTTGAATTTAAATTTGAATATCAAAAGTGAGACATTCATTCAAGGGTTAGCTTTGGAATTTGAATCCAGATTCATTTGATGCGAGATGCACTTTGTACTTTACAATGTCTAGTGCGTAGTAAATACTGTATAAATATGAGTCACATGTTGTATTTTGTATTTGTTATTGTTGTTGTTGAGCATTTAGATTCGGATTCGGATTTGGATTTGCAGTTGGAGTTGGATTTTTCCAGAGATTTTATACTCTATGATGCATTTTACAGTTCATACCATGAATTCCAAGCTCTAAAACCCAAGCTCAAAGCTCTAGAGTCTAGAATCTAGAGGGAGAATGAAAAAGAGAGAGTGAAATTTGGTATTTGTCCCCACTCCACACTCCACAATCCAGAATCCACACAATAGAAAATAAATGTGATAAAGTGCATTATTAAGTAGTGGAAAATGTATTTACTGCGGACCAACTATTTACAAGTAGATATGTTTGTTACATCCTCCTTCAATAGGGAAATTTGCATTTATTACAGGCACTCGACACCATAAACTCTGAGCTGTAAATTGTACATTGTGCATTTCGAAAGAGCCCCTGGATGCTGGATTTCTCCCCCTCCCTCCAATTTCCAATCTGCATCCCCATAAATATCCACTCCAGACACCAGAGCAACAGCAGGAGCAACAACAACAAATGGGACAAATTGGGGGATTTAAATGTGCATGTGGAGGAATTCTCAGGATTTCTTCTCTATTATGTTGTATTGTACTCTGTTTGTATTCTGTTTGTGAGATACATGAATCTGGAATCTGAAATCTGCACAAACAGCTTCATTTGATTCTGTTCTGCCTACACAGATTCTTTCATTTCCTACAAATCTCTGCCTCTCTTTTCATAATCCATGTTCCATGTACAGTATTTTCATTGTATATTGTACATTTATCTGTAGACGAATCTGCCATCCACTAAATGTCTCAATTCAAATATAAACATACAGGAAATGAAATGAAATACAAATATGACAATGAAAATGACAGGAATCAGATGAAAAAATAAGAAGAATATCAATCTTTTCCAAAATCCAGCCAAATAGATATACATGAAATACAGACATGAAGTGTCTTTTTTCATTCTTTCTTTGAATCTCGAATCTCAAATCTCGAATCTCGGCTTTTTACTTCATGTTTTTTTTCATGCTCGAATTATTTTCATACGTGCCCACGTAAAATAAATATAAAAAGATGTTTCCTCAAGCTGCTTAGATACTACAACCTTAAAAGTCAAATGCTAAAAGATTAGATGAGACATTTGACATTTGACGTTTGTGATAAGACGTCCAAAACTAGAGTAGTAATACTAACAACAACAATAATAATAAAATCAAATAAATGTCATCCATCATTTACATGGAGTTTTGCAAACTTTCTCAAGAAAAAAAGGTATCACATGAAAAATGAATAGTGCATAAAACTTATGTATTTTGTATCTTTTTCCTACCTTATGCAAATTTTCAATGAAAAAGATTCTAGATTCCAGATTCCAGATTTTAAATTTAATTCTGCAGAGTCTAGAGTCTAAAGTCTAGAGAAATTGAAAAGTTTTACTTTCAACTTTTCTCAAAGAATGAATTCTTAAATTATGGAAGAAAAAATGACATGTTTACTATACAAATGCTTTGCCTGAAGGAAACACTATATAAGATATCTTTCACATAAAGATTCCTGTACAATTCAACAATAAGAAAGAAGCACATTCCCTAAAAATCCAGAACAGAGAAAGGTTTGGGATTTGGAAATGGGAAATAGAGTCAAATAAAATAAAAGTAAACCAAAATAAAATCTGAATGCAAATGCTTTCAAATATATGAATATGTTTAGCTATATGATCTAATGGATTAGATAAAAGCACAGCAGCAATACAATAAAAACAATAGGAAATAATGCAAAAAGGAAAATAAAAACGATTATGGCAAAAAAACAACAACAAATAGCGATGGTAGATGGTAGACAATAAGACAAGATGGGACGACATGAGAAAGACATGAACATACAGGAAGAAAAAAAATCCTACAAACACGTGTAATAATATTTTCAGTCTCCTTAGCATAAGAACAAAAAAAGAGGAACATGGAAAAAGCCAGTCAGCCAGCAAACAAGAAACAAATAGAGGCCGTCGAGTATCTAATGAAAAAACCAACCAGGAACCCGAAAAAAGATAATGTGAATTCGGATTTGGACTGAAATAAGCAAAATGGAATCATCTCATGCATGAAAGTAATCAAGTTTAGCTGGGCAACTATCTATCTATTGAATGATATTGAATACTATTGATATAACTCTTTTACTTTCTCCCAATTTTATTTTTCCCTATTTTTTCTATGCATTTTCCTATATGTTCGAGACCACGGAAATGGAAAATGGACATACTTATTTCAATATCATTATCATTATCTGTTCAACCACAAAACAAAAAATACAAACCAACAGGAAAATGGAGAAAGTACAGGGGAAACATGTAAAAAAGTATCTATCTATCTGCAAGCGGGCGTTGAAAACGGGAAAGTACTATGCTTTTTTATACGCCATCACTTATCACAACAGACAACGGACAACGGACAAGCTTGTTTTATTTCCTCTTTCACTTTTCACAATCTTGTTGATGAATTTTTGGGTGTGTTTCACCTCTTCCACACTTTTAGATACTTCCTGTACATTCTGACATTCTAACACTTTGATCCCTTTTATATACAATACGTGCATCATACATGTATTTTTAGAGAAAGTATGTAACAAAAACCCCATCAGTTTTCAAGTTTACATGAATAAAGAGAAAGTTTTGCCATTTTGCTGTTTCTGTTTCTGGTTTCCTTTGATGAATTCACATGTGAAATGAGAAGCATATAAATGTTACACACATTATCATGATTATGATTATCTGTCTGTTGTGTGTTGTGTGTTTTCTATGGTTGATTAGGCTGATGCTGATACTGGTATTCATTTTGCTCATTGTTCATTGTTCACATGTTTATTTTGTTCTTTTCTCCGTTTCCTCTGTTTTTGTTTGTATTTGTATATTTGTAGTTGTAATCCGACTTGAGTTATTAGTCACATTTTCTCCTTCATCTGCCCTCAACTCACCTATTTTTCCTTGTCCATGCTCATGCCCATGCAGAATATTCCAACTGCCAACTAATCTGAGCACATGCACGATGTAAACAGAGTGGCTCGTGGATCGTGGATCATAGTGAAAGCTCATATCTAGTGAATGGAATGAGTTTATGTTCTCTATTTGTGTCTTGTACGTAGTACGTAGTATCTAAATAATGAGCTTTGGTCTCTCGATGGAATAATGAAATATCTCTATTTAAGGCTCTTTCACTTCTGTGTAGAAAATCCACTGGATCCAGAATCTAGAATCCAGAATCCAGATGGATTTCATTTCTCTTTCTCTCTCATTTGGTTTGCTGTTTGCGTGTGCCATTTGCAAGTGTTGAAGCTCAATGTTCATGTATCTAACACTGGAACTGGAACTGGCAACGGGCAAACATACAATACAAATTGTACATATTAGGTGGAATGGTGAGGTATGGAAATTGTGGCAGTTACTCACTCCTCACTCTGTACTCTGAACTCGTTCATTCGGCACAATGTGTCCAAATTAAATTTGTTAATTTATCTATCTACGTTTGTCCATCATGTTGAGTTCATTACAAGTTCACGTTCACATGTGTGTTCTACTTCTACAGATATTCCTGCAATGTTCAACATTCATCATGATGTATTATGAGAATATTTTCTAAAGAACAGAGTGGAGAGTGCAGAATGTAGAATAATCTCCAGTCATCCCGTTGTTGTGCATTGTCCATATATGTATACATGCATAGTAAATGCATGAAGGAAAAGCACATTATTATTGTTATTTTGCAGGGCTTCTCTTTTTCTACCTTTTAACTTTTACCTGTAAATTGTACAATGTGCATGCAGGGAAAATGCAAAGACAAAGCTTGATATTTGATGTACATGTCTCATGATACGTATTAATTAAGTAGCTGGTTCATGGTCACTGTTCGTTATTCACTATTCACTATTCACAATTCGTCAGTGTTATTCTTCTATTCTTCTTACTCCTGTATTCTGATTTTAATAACATGATATTATGATATTGAGGTTTTGCTGTGGAGCTGTGGGGCTTCATCGTCTTTTTCTCTTTCTACTTCTCTACTTCATTCCT
Organism: Sminthurinus signatus; assembly: GCA_019776565.1. Lineage (NCBI taxonomy): Eukaryota > Metazoa > Arthropoda > Collembola > Symphypleona > Katiannidae > Sminthurinus > Sminthurinus signatus. The sequence continues at coordinate 25,582 of JABASP010000094.1, forward strand.
TTCCGCGTGCATTAGCTATTAGTTATTGGATACCTGCTTTTAGTTTAGTTTTCAGAGCAGTATGAGGGAAAACGTGATGAGTGAAAAGTGAATTCATTACACATACATTTGCATTTGCATTCCCACTTTCCTCGTGAATGGTGAACAGTGAACAGTGAATAGTCATTAGCAGCACCTCTAAGCTGAAACATTGGCATTAGCATTAGTATTTTATCTCTGCCTCTTGTTTTGCTCAGAGGCTCAAACGCTCACGCGTTGAATCGATTAATCCCCAATTTTATACTCAATGTCCATTTGCATTTCCATGTGGATTCCGACTCCCAATTCAAGTTCCGGTCTAGATTCTACATTCTAGATTCTAGATAATCATAAGCCTAATGAAATTAAAACCTTGCCATTAAATTAAATGGATGTGGAAAGGAGGATGATGGATCAAATGTCAGTTTCAGTGTCAAATGAATTTTGTATAAGGAAGTTGCAATTATCTAATTACAATGTACGGCGCTCTGCTTTACTCTTTTCTCTGTGTTACTCCGTACTCCCTAAATGCAAAATAATTACAGATTACGATCACACATTTCCCATATTCCATATTCAAGTTGAAAAGGCCGAGGCTGAGGGAGTTTTTGACTAATAAACACTGATGCAATTACAAAGGTATCCATTACCACTCATTAATACATAAATAAATAAATAAATAAATCATCCTTTTCACACCTTTTCAGCTGCCAACTCCACAGTTTTATAAGGTGAGGATCGAGTAAAGAGTGTAGTCAGTACTGACAGCATCAGAAATTCATGTAGCACCTTCTTTCTTGTATCTTTTGGGTTGGTCTAACGTGTAACGTGTAATGTGTACGATGCTGTGTGATGCTGGTAGAACTTGACTCATCTTGTGTAACGGTAATCAATGGTCTTTCGTTTCACTCGATTCTTGATTCTTAATTCTTGGTTTTGGTTTTTTGGCTCTGTTCTGATTGTGAGTGACGGTGAGATAATGGAAATTACGGGATGGAATGAACGTCGTTCTCGTCATACTAAAAATGGGGAATGGGAAGATGTTACATAGAAAGTACAATCTACAAAGTACGAATGGAGAGTGGAGAATGGAGAATGAAGGCAGAGGAAAGTGTGGCTAGGAAATTGAGAGTCATTTAGTGCATGCAAATTCAAATTCAGTCTTCATGTTTCATGTTTCATGTGATTTTGATATTGATCCTGGAGCCTACAGCACAATTTCATTTTCCTCTCAAAACTCCAACCTCCAAACTCACACTAAACTCACACGTACATCTTCTTTCTTTGCTTCTTCTTCTTGGGCTTCTGATATTCCGGCTTTAACTGGCTCTGCCTGTAACTTAATAGCCCTTTTAAATAGTGTTGCAACTCGAGAATTTTGCCACACAGCAAAAAGCACAAAGCTTGAAGAGAGTAGCAAAATCAAAGTAAAAGCAAAGGAAAGAGTAAAAGGAGTGATTTGAAATTGGAGAAGATATTTGACTATTTAATATTCTGTGGTGTATCTTTCTATCTTTCTTTCTATCTTTCTATTCATCTATTCATCTGGGCATTACATTCATATTACTGTGTATAATATTCTAATGAATGTGTTATCCCATACTTTAAACTCTGAGTTTTTTACATGTTATCTAGGGGTGAGGTTCGTCGTTTGCCGTTTGTCGTTTTGCATGGGCAAGGGCCACTGAAAATTTGGCAGTTAAAAAGTTTGCATTTTACACCTCTTGTATAAAGTATGAATGATTGTATCATATTTATAAGATATTGTTCATTGTTCATGCATGTATGAATTGAGGGATATGGAAGAGTTTGCACATAAAGGGTAAACGTGCTTCCCTCATCTTCGCGTCATTAGCCATTATGAGGATTGAATGTGAAGTAATTACAATTACCTTTATTGTTATTATTATTACTATTACTATTACTATTGTATCTAAACCTGCCGTGGAATACGGAGCATCACCTTTTTGTATTCAAGATTCACTATTAAAGATTCACCATTCAGAATTTCATGCCATTTTCCATATAAATTATACAGACACAGAGTAACAGAGTTTGGCGACTGGGCCAGCGGCTAGAGGATACGGATAAAACATAAAAAGTGTAGAAAAAAAGAGACCTTCCCCATGCCAAATGCTCAAATGCTAAAGTTAAAGCTAAAGGTTGTCTCTGCTGTTCCTCTCGTGTATTGTCTGAACATTATATGAACATTGAACACAGTTGTGAATGTGAGGAGTCATAAATCTCAAATCCTAAATTCTAAATGCAGAATGATTTAGATGCTCTTTGCCTCTTTATTCTATCTATGATATCGCTGTTTCTGTTTCTGTTTCTTTTTTCTGTTCTCTATTCTCTGTGGTGGTCGGTCGAGGTTGAGGAAAGGTGCGAGTATTTGTAATAAGTTTTTTATATCATTTTTTTCTACCTTTTTTCTTATTTGAATCTCCTTTTCTCCTGATTTGCATTCGTCTTTTTTTGAACCGTTGTCTCATTTTCCTTTTTCTTGCTTTATAGATACATGATATGTGTCGCACTTTTTGGGAGGTGCAGATTTCAAACCAAAGAGTGTAGAAAGCAGACTTTTTAAACTTTTTAAACTGGTGTTATCTGGCAGTGTCATGTAGAATTTTAAGTGATCGGATTGAATGTAAATAAATAAAAGGGGAGCATCTTGTATTTTTTCTGGTTCAAAATTTGAATCTCATTTTACATTTTATGTTTTATGTCTCTTGTGAATAAAAGAAAGTATAACATTTAACATTATTCGGTATTCTGTATTGTGTGTGCTTGTTTACGCTATAACGACACAATACACAACGGACAATAGTCAGTGACAGAATATGAAAAAATAGAGAATGATAATCGTAATTGTAATAATAATAATAGATGGTGAGGGATGGTGGACCCGTCTCATTCACAAACAGTCCAAGGTGACTCCTATATCATTTAAGAAGTTTCACAAATGTTCCGGTGTCAATTCCATATGTACATTTGTGACAATCCAGAAAAAAATGAGAAAGGGAGTCAAATCAGCTTTTTTCTTTACTTCCAAGGCATATGTGAAATATTACTATCAACAATAGTAAAAGCAAAAGAAGCAACTGAAATAATAAAAGATAAAAGATGGTTTGAATGCTCAGCCTTTTTTTCACACTGAATTTACTATAACACACACACACACATTTAATTTCATTTGTGTGTGAAAAAATGTGCTATTTCTCTCTCTCTCTCTCGTTTTCTCCTGTGAGGTTTTGCTCCCTTTAAATAAAAAATAGAGTTAAAGGGGGAAGTCTTTTAGGTATCTATTATCTATTTTGTCGTTTGTCGTTTGGAGTTTAGAGTTTTGACTTGATTTGCTCTGCTTTGGATCTGGATTTGGATTTGGATTTGGTGACTATCTTTAAACTTTTCATGGTTGATTTTCCCTTAAATGCGTCTTGTGTCTTGTCCTTTCAAATTCAAACATTGAAAAAAATAAGTAGAAAAGGAACCGTGGAGCAATGATGCGGTTATTTTACTCATGTCCACATTCATCCACACAATAAAAATAATAATAATAATAATAGGAATAAATAAATAAATACATACACTTTTTTCCATGTCTCATGTCTCATAGAATTTGGAGTCATGTCTCCATGAAATCTGGAAGAATTCCCTCATATCCCTCATATCGTTCACTCGTGTCCATTTCTTTCCCGACTCATGTGCAATGTACACACACAATTTTCTATGTAGCTTATCTATCATATTGTATTGACATCGGTATCAAAATCGACATCGACATTGGCAATCTGCTGTCTCTGTTTCTGTCTCCACGTTTATTCTACTCGTACACATGTATCTATCTACAAAATGTACAGATAAAATGAGACTATTGAACTATTGAAAATTGAAAATCAGATCAATTTCCAAAGGAAAAGAACAGATACAAATACACAGAGAAAAACAGAACAGAACAGGCCATTTTTTTTATCTACAGAATTGCACCTTGATAAGGAATAAGGGAAATGGTGAAAAAAGCAACGTTAAATATTATGTACAATGTACATGTTACACTTTCAGTTGAATAAAACTCTGTAACACTCTGTTCAGTGTTCAGTGCAGCACGGTTAAATGGACATTTAAAGTCTGAAGAAGTACACAAGTTCTCTTATTCTTTCTTTCTTTCTATTCCTTCTCGTACACACTCATTTTTAGCATTGAGCGTTGAGTTTTGAGTTTTGAGTATAGCAACAGCTTCTGTATTCTGTATCTTTCTTGTTGTATTTGTAGCTGTATTTGTGTTTGTGTTTGTACTGTACTGTACTGTTGTTGTTGTGTGTAGGGCTCTTGAAAGTATCCATTTTTAAAGGTCTGTAGCCGAGCTTGAGTTTTGAGTTTTGAGAAAGAGTGGGACTGAGACAGAGAGAAAACGTAGGTCTGGAAAATGAGGTTGAAATCTACCCTTCGTTCCCCATCTTTTCTTTTGTACCTGGCCAATTCCATTTCACATCTCTCTCTCTCTCTCTCTCTCACACACACACACACACACTTACATTGGGCATTGGGAATTTACATTTGAGAATTGAACTAGATTTTTTCTTGGGAATCCAACCATTGGAGATTCTTTTAACATTTGAGCATTTGAACAGTGATGCTCTTTGTATTGGTTTGGTTTGGTCTGGATTCTATTCTATTGTATTGTACCTGCCACTGAAGGAACCTTGATAGTTCTTCTCACTGTCTCTCTGTCTCTCTGTGTTGAATTGGATTGGATTGGATCGGACGGGATTGAACTTTGAAATGTCTACAGTCTACAGTCTAGATACATGGATACATGTGTGTAAATCTGTATGAGTCCCATCTTGAAAACCACCATGAACCATTACACATTATACATGATACATAATAATATTATCCATGTATTACATAACAGTTGATAACACTACCTACATAATACATAATAATATGCTGAAAAAGGAAAACTGTAGCAGTAGGAAGGGAAATTTAAAGGTAAAGATAAAGGTAGAGGAGGTTAGTTTAGTTTGGCTGGTACTGGTACTGCTAGTGTGATCAAGATGGTACGGCTTCGGTTGGTTCTATTATTATTATTATTAGTATGGTATATTGTATATTGTATATTGTGAGAGGTGGGGAGGTCATTGAATGAAATGAATAGGCCGAGGTAAAAATAAGATCCTTTTCTCGTCCTCTCCATTTCTATTTCTATTTGAATTTGGATCTGAATTTGGATTTGGATTGGAAATTCGAATTGGAATCGGGATCGGAATCGGAATTGGGATCACCACATTGACATCGTACTACCAATTTGATCGCCATGTACATGCACATGTACATGTATGCAAACTTCAACTCCTGTCACGTCGATCTGAATTCTGAATCTATAGAAAAGGAGAAAAGAGCCAAACCAAGCGGATTCCATGGATGGAAAAAATATGTGTGGAGCTTAGATAGAGACAGAAAGGGAATGGGCCAAACGATCTAGATTTCATCTTATTCTCCACATTTTCCATATCTATTCATACAAAATACATAAAGATATCTAAAGATACGCAAGGTACATACAGGTATTTTCTACTGTGAAACTGTGAAAATATTTCTCTCTCTCTCTCTCTCTTTGGATAAAAGTGCTAAGCTGAAAATGGGAAATGTATGCTTTTGTACACCAAATCCAAATCCAACATCCAGAAATATCTGGATAAGAATAAGAATACCTATAATTTATATATAGATGGATTTTCTATTCTTTTCCTTATTCTCTCTCTCTCTCTCTCTCTCTTGCTGTCGTTTTTCTAAACGGGCGAAAAAATACGGAAGGAAGGAAGTTTTGTTCAACTATTTCTTTCTTTCTTTTTTCTGGATCATGATGATAATAGTGATGGCGATCCAATGGTGGCAATGGGCAACAGTAATGTGTAACGGTGTTGTAGTACGAGAAAGAAATTTACTTTACTTTACTTTACATTTTACATTACATTGAAAAATCTACAACCCTGAAACCTGAAATGCTCATTCAAGCGAGTTTGACACGTGAAAAATTTTCACTAGAAAAAAATAACGCAAAACTTAAACAGAAGAAAAAATGAAAAGGAGAGGAGAAAAACGACTAACGTAAAAAAAAGAGCCAAGGTATAGTTTTGAGTTTTGAGTTTGGTTGAAGCTTGAAGCATGTGCAATATGCATTTCAACGCCTATTGATGCTCACTTAATTTTTATCGTCAACGTCTCCCCTTCCGTTTCTTTTGCACTTTGCACATTTTTATCATCCATCCGCTTATGGATGGAGGGATTTCCCTGTCTCCATCTCCATCTTTCCATCTTTCCTCGCTCCATTTCTTGGTCTTGTTCTTGAGCTTGAGGTAGCTGTGAATTTCTTTGCCAAAAAGATTTCTCCACACTCCACACTCCAAACTTACCGTTTTATCTACGAGACGATTACGACTGCGATTAAACTGTAGTCTCAAATCTAGAGTCTGAGCGACGGAACCTGGAACTTGGATTCTGGATACTGGGTTCTGGATTCGCGTGTACTTAGCTCAAAGTCGATTATATCATTCGATCGTTAGTTCTCTAGGACGCAGATGGACACGACAGCCAACAGCCAACATCAACCAGCAACCAGGAAAAGCATAGAAAAGAGAAAATAGAAAGAACACAGCTACAGCTTTACAACTACAAGAACAAGAACAAACCAAAATTGCAGGAAAACATGAACAAAACACAACAAGTTTTTTTGATCCAGAATCCAGAGTAAAAACAAAACACTTTTTCATCTACGCTCTACACTCTACAATTTACAATCCACACTCATTGCATGTTACATCATGTTCCATGTTTTATAGTAGAAAGTAGAAATGCCTGTACAATGTACAATGACATTATAATTTAAAATGTGGGGAATGTAATCTGAAAAGGTTTCCACTGTCAAAATTCCCTCGCTCTTTCAACAAAACAACACAACTTAATTTCCAACTCACTCTCTCTTTCTTTCCACGCCAATTCAATTCCATTATATTGCAAGTTGGAAATGAAAAGTGGGAAGTGGTGGAGGAGAAACAAAAAGAGAAAGAGTTGCAAAGTGCTGAGTGCTTGTCTTTGCATCTTGTTCATTTTCATTTTCCTTTTCATTGTCATTGTATACACTTCTACTTGTACTTTGTACTTTGTGCTCTTTCTGATTCTGGTTTCTGGTTAGCCACAAACCCAACTCTCAAGATTCAAGAGTGTTTTAGAGAATGAGAAACAGTGTTGAGGATTGAGAAGGCTGGTGCTTATACATCTTTCATTTTAGATTAAATGAGTGGTGAAAATCAAGCTATGCAACCATCAAACATCGAACAGAGGGAATTTCATTACATAAAACAAAGACATTTCAATACGCTATTTTTTTTAATGTTTCTTGTCACTCTACACGAAGCTTTGCCAACACTTTTTATATATTATACACTTGATTCGGATTTCGGAATGAGTATCTTGTTAATCAAATTTGAATGTATTCTATATTATATTTTAAATGATGAAGTGATAGAAAAAGTATGCTATAGCCTCAATCACTTTTCATAAGATCCTTTAGCTTGTAATTCTTGACTCGTGACCGTTGACCTTCCTGTTTTATGAATACAAAATACAATACTATCGAAAAGTTGTCAATGAAAAGTCTGGCTGGAGAAGAATCAATCCATCAGATGGCCATTTGACATTTGACTTTTGACTTGATTTCCTCATTCCTCATTCTTCATTCCTCGTCTCATCAGCTGTCTCTCTGTTTATCGCTATCTCTAAAGTCTAGAGTTTGGAGTCTGGAGTTTAGAGTCTGGAGATTGGAGTCTAGAGGAATGTGGAAATAAAGATGTTCCAGTCAATTTCAATGTCAATGTCAACGTCAATCACACATCTATTTATCAAAAAGAGCATGAAATGAAAAATGAAGAATTGAATTGACTCGAATCGAATTGAATTTGATTTGATTTGATTGGGTTGAACAGAATTCCTTTGGACTTTACTTTTTACATCACCTTTCAATTTCAATCACCCAGATTAGATTTTTTTAGGTATTTCCAATGGGTTCATTTGTTTTGACAGATATTTCCCCTCCAGAAAAACTCCAAAATACAAACTACAGTGATTATTATAACTATATACGTTTATAGTTGTGCTCCAGATTTTAGGAAAAACCACCATTTTTTATACCACACAGACAGTCAAAAATACATGTATAAAGATGGAAATGGAGATGGAGACAGACACGTAGTTTTGCTCCAATTCTATAGTCTGTTGACTTTAAACTGCATAAAATAATAATAATAATAATAGATTTAGAAGGAATACATGAATGTGTATAAATCTGGATATAATAATAATAAATATGTATGTGTAAATGGAAGTAAAAGTGGAGGAGGTTGTATTATTATTAGTATTATTATATTTAGTTTTACTCTGTACTCTTCATTCTGTACTCTGTACTCTGTCATTATTAAAGACGTGTTGTGCAGCGATCCGTTTTAAAAAACGATTATCCATCTGCTTTTCCAGATAGACTTATAAGGTACGAGTATACTTACATGTCTCGTGTATTACATATGTGTTAAGCACATGTGAATTATAAATACATGAACTGGAATAATATAGAAATGTGCATGTACAATGTACAATATAAAAAGTATACACTGCAGACTGCAGTGTATTTACATGATATTCTAACAGCTGAATTATCTCATCCTGTTTTTTTTCTGCTCCTTCTTCTTTTTCTTCATCTTGCTGCAGTCGACCGTCCAAGGGTACTTTTTCTCTCCCCTTCCCTTCACTGTACTTTCTGTAGTACTCCATATTTCCATGTTCCATGCTCAATTTTCAATGTTCAATGTTCAGTGTATACTACAACTCATGAGGTTTCTTTTCTCCGTCTCTCTAAAATATATACAAAATACAAACTACAAACTACAAAATATACACGCACATCTTCATAAATAATATTATGTATCCATAATACTCACAATCTCTACATTTGTAGATTGTAGACCTTGAGTTGAAAGAAGATGAGCGAGTTGATGAGGCTCTCTCTTAGTCTGAGTCAGTCTCTTTCCGTTTCTGTCTCTGTTTCTGTTTCTGTTTCTGTCTGTTCGTCTAATTCTACTACTAAGAGTTTTTAAGCTGTAATAAATAATAATAATAGTATGATATAACAGTAGAGGAACATAACATGGCATTACGTAACATATCAGTAGATAACACAGCACAAGGCACAACATATAAGAAGTAGGTTGTAGGTTGTAGGTACACTTGAAGCGTGAACTCTCTCCTTTTACCATACTGTCTAATCTAAAAAAGCTATCTCTCCTCATGTACTCATGTACTCATGTATTCATGCACTAGTAAAGTGTAAAGAGTAAAGATGAAGTTTTAAGTAGTGTCTACAATTTAGATTCTACATTCTACAGTCTACACTTGATAACATTAGGGAAAAAGCTGTAGCATAACACAAAACAACAAGTGTATTGTGCACAATATAAAGTACACCGTAAGATATAAGATACACAGCCTGAGACATCAATCAAGAGATCAAAAACTCATGGAAGCATATCCAAATACTTAAGAAACCACATCCAAATCCAAATTCAAATCCGAATCAAAATCCACATGGAAAATTACACATGTATAATATTTTTAATTTTTACATTTGTATATAAATAAAACTAGTTGAGAAAAAAGGTCAGATTTCAAATTCCCTCCCGTAAAAGATGGAAGATAGTTCCTTAAGTATACACTTGTCTTCTCATTTCTCATTCCTCTATTTTGTATTTTGTATTTAACTTCTGAGGGTTCTGAGGGTTTCCAGTATTCAGTCTTCACCTGTTTCACTCTTCTAATGATAGAGGTAACTATTAACTATTATCTGATGATAACCCTTACTCATCTACATTATTTCCAAGTTTTAACTCATATTCAAAATACTCAAAGTAGAAAACTCAAAGCTTTTGCTCCAGTCTGATGATTACTCAGCATTCAGCATTCATCAGCATGTGATTGACTTGGAAACTTGCTTCAAAAAATGAAAAAGCTCTATTTAATAATATTTTTAAAATTTAAATGTTCAAGTACAATTTTTATATGATTTCTGAATAAGGTCACATCTACTGTCTTTTCTTTTCTTTACTTTTGGAGGTTGGAGGTTGCGTGTTTGCATGTTCATGTCTTTTCCAGTTTGGAGTTTAGTTCTTCTCCAGTAACTTTTGAGTTTTTGAGTTTTGAGTGATTACTAAACTACATGCAGATGCATAAATAGATGGACAGTGCATTTTATACTATACTTTTATAAGTGCACTCAAGCCTTAGCAATGGCATGCTTCTTATAATTAAATGGTACTTGTATTGAAATACGGAGTATTAAAATGGGAACGAAAAAAAAACGACTGAGTGAGTGAGTGGAAAGAATCGTACAATATAAAATACATTTACTTTATTTTATTATCATCATTATTATTATTGTTATTCTTATTATGTCTTCAGATCATAAAATGCATTTGAATTCAAACATCAAATTCTCAATTCTTGATCCCAAACCAAACCAAAACAGAAAACAGAGTAAAGGAAACTAAAAAGGAAATTTTATTGAGAATCCTGGAGGCAGGAGAGAAATAATAATACAATACAACAAAATACACATAATAGATTTTATAAATCGTGAAATAATAAAATTAATCCTCAAAACTTCCCAAAGGGGAGTGAACATTATTGAAATTGAACAATAAGGAGATGCATGTACAATGTAAATGTTACAAAATACAAAATGCAAAATGAGCCATAATAATGTAACATGGTAAATTGTGAATAGTGAATGAGAAATAGTAAATAGTAAATGTTGCAATAAAATGAGGGGATTCTTTCATATTAGGATATTATAGGAGATTTGGAGATGTTCAAATTTGTTTGTGTATTTATTTTATGACTTATTTGGACTTTGACCGTAAATTATGGAAAGAATAGAAGAATGAGGAAAGAAAGGGAAATAAAAATGATGTTTAAAATCTACCTACTCAATCTCTTTTGATTTTGTGACCTGGGGGAAAGAAGAAAGAGAAAAGAAGGGAAAAGTCTTTTTTCCTAAATCTTCAATGTAAAATCTAGAATTTAGAATCTGGACTATAAAATGTTTGCAAATTATTAGTGTTTGTTTGTTATTGGATTTTGGATTTTAACTTTGTTTTCTGTTTTGGCTCCGGTTTCGGCTTTCGTCTCGCTCCGCATAAATAAAGTGAATCCCTGTTCACTATTCAAACACATTTTTGGATCCAAACTTTGTTTGCACACTCTTGAAATCTGAAACCTGAAACCTGAACCACAAAGCACAATTTACAATGTACAATTCACAATGTAAAGAAAGGAAGACGTAAAAGTTTGTGGATTTGTGATTTCTGAATCTGAATAATACATAATATTTTCTGCTACTATTTATTTACTATTTACTATTAAATATCGTCACATTATCACATGCTTGTGCGTTGTGCGTTGTGGTTTACCTTTTCTCCATCTTTTTCTGTATTTGCAAAGAATGGGATTTTTCCTATTCTTTGGATTTGGATTTTGGATTAGGATTTTGGAATCAAACCAAACTCATTTCCTTCCTCTTCCTGTTGCTCCTGTCTACGTTTTTGATGTTGTTTGTGGTTCTGTTTGTGACCATAAAAGATAAGGTAAAAGTTTGTATTTTGTAGTTTGTAGTTGCATGAGCTAAGCCTATTTATTTAAGCACAAGAACCAAAGAGACAAGTAGGAGAAAAAGAAGAAGTGAGCAGAATAAAATGGATTTGGATTTGGAATGTAGAATTACACCAGCCACCATTAAACATCCACCATGAGCAATAAGTTGTAACTTGTTTCTTCTCAAATTGTAAATCGTCTGTAGTCTGTAGTTTGTATTTTACTCTCCGTGTATCTAGAATCTAGAATTTAGAATCCACAATAAACATGTAGGATGTACTATGTAAAAGATGGGAAATAAAGTAGGCATTGTAGAGGATAAAGTAAACAGGGGTGGATCATTTAAGTAAATCTTGGCAATAAATTTGACTTTTTTCTATCCTCCTCACTCACTGCTGAAAACTTGGGATAGCGCGCAGACTTGAGAAGCTTGAGAAGCTTTTTCTTTCACTGCCTTGATTCTTGAGTCTCTGTTTTCCATTCTCCATCTATTTTCCCACTTTCCACTTTCTAGTTTCCAGGTTAAGGGGAACATTGTAAATTTTAAAATTTCTGTATTCTGGAAAATACAACGTAACTTGCACGACATACCCATATAAGTATTATATGAAGCGTGTAAAAGTAAAGTATGGTTGAAAATAGAGAGGATAAAATGGAGGGAAAGAATTGAAAGGAGGGAGACGAAAAGCCCACCTTTGAGTCTCATCTCTCATCTCTCATCTCATCTCAACTCATGTGCAGTGTGCAGTGTGCACTCATGTATGTTCTATATTCTATATTCTATGTACTGGGATCTGGGAATACCTCCACGGTGTCTAATTCTTGACTTGAAAGTCCTTGCGGTTACCACGTATTATGTATTATAAGAACATTTCTCTATCTTCAAAATAATGAAAACCCCCTGCTGGAAAAAACAGGTAGATATATAATACCTTTAATTTAAAATACCGGTATTTGGTATTTTCCTAAATTTGGATGGTCCAAACAGCCCATCGTCCACAGTCCACAGTTCATAATACATGGTCCATACTGATCAAATCTAACGTATTGAATCCCCATTACAACATACAATTTACGATGAAAAATACAATAGAAAATAGAAATGTACAATATATCTGTATATTTCTGTCTGTCTCTCCATTCTCCACTCGGTAATCCTATTCTTTCATCTTCCGCAGTTTATTATGCTAATCAGCTCTCCATTACCTTTTATTTATTTACCTTCTTGTACAAAAAAAACTATTGTGATCATTGTCCAGTTTGATTTTGGAATTGGATTTCCACTGCACTTTGTTGTCCACAAATTAAATTAGAAACTTTCCAGTCAAGTCCAAAAGCCATTGGAAATCCGAGTCCGAGTCCGAAAGATCCCCGACAGAGAAGAAAGCTTTGCTTTGAATTTTTATTTTTACATTTTACCTTTTACATTTAAACTCTCTCCAAATGAACATTATTGAAATTTGAAATGGGATGGGAATTCACGTGATCGTCATCAAATTCACTTATTCATTGTGCATTGTACAGAGTAAAGTAAGCATGACTGGACTTTGGACAGGAACTGTTGGTTTTTTCTACATTTCTTATGACTCAAGATGACTGGTGACTGGAAACTGGAGAAGAGGATGAGAAAGATGGGAAACTGAAAGTATCTTTTAAACTTTTATAGAATCAGTTCAACTTGATGCTTGCTGCTTGATGGTGGATTAACAAGTTTGACTATTCACCATTTACTGTCATCGGAATCAGAATCAGAATCGTCATTGTCATTGTCATCGTCTCTTAGTCGTCGTATCATCATGCCTGTTTCTGTTTCTGTTGTTTTGTTATTTAGTAGGCTCAACTATAAACACATATAAATACAAAAACAGAAACACATTGAAGTTTCAAATACAAGTATCATTTTAATTTTGGTGATTGCCGACGGGCGGGACGAGGTAAGATCCGAAGGTGGAATAGATAAATATCAAAAATCCACATCTAATGTATATTAGCAGGTACACGCATATAAAAAGGAGGTGGAAATTCTGCTGGTCATGATCCATGATCCATGATTTTTACCATAGAGAAACTTTACCCAGAACCTTTACTACAAGAAAATAGAAGGTGAAAGATGGTAGATGGTAGATGTTGGATGGACTTGTCCATTCTATGCCATGATACGATATGATGGCAGATAAGAACACAAGACAGAAGAACAAGTACAAAACACGGACAGTTATATTACCCACTACAAGCTCAAACAAAAAGGTACAAAGTACAAAGTACATCTGCATACATGTAGAATACAACATATAGAATACATAATACAAGAGCTATAAAATAAATCCACTTGTTCACAAACCAAACCAAACCAAACCACTTTATATGAACAGGGAGTTTTTATCTGAATTAAAAACAGCAATTTAACTACAAAGTGAAAGAGAGAGAGAGAGAGCGAGTCCCAGTTGAAACCTACTTTTTTTCTACCTCATACACCATACAACATCTACCCCTTTCTTCTGTTTGGTAAGGTGAACATTTGAGCAGTTGAGCCGTGAGCCCTGATTCTATCCACTATACGTTATGCACTTTACACTACAAGTTGTAATAGTATGTAAATAAAGTGACTTACCCACCTAATTTCAACTCATTTCATTTATCTTTGATACACTCTTCTGTCTTCCCATCTCATCCTTCCACATCCACTTTCACATCCAACTCCAGTCCACTCTGTTCATTTTACTCACCCTCATACACATACACATTTACATTTACATTTACCGTCATGATCATCATCATCATCCAGTATCCAGGATTTGGCTGTTGGACGTCACGTCATGTGAAAAGTGCAGTGCAGTAGCCACTCTCTCGACGGCTACACCTGGCCTCCAACATTTATCAGGATTAACTCTGTACATAATACATAAATGTACTCTGTACTTGCTCGTATTAACATATTACTTTTTATATATGAGCATGGACAAACTACAAACTCCGTCTTTGATCATGATGATGATGATGCTTTCGTATTTGTAAAGTGTAGAGTGTAGAGTGTAGAGTGTAGAGGTACCCGTTTCTCAGCGCTCCTTTCTTTTTTTTGTCTTCCACTTTTTCTTGATCGGGATAATATATCGTAGTCCCATTTCTTTTGGTACCTTTGAGTTTCACCAACCCTTTTTTCCATCATCGTGATATGATATAATATAATATGATGAGCATAAGACATAGGAATATTGAGATTGGAGAATGGAGAATGAAGAACGGAAAACGGAGAATCGAGAAGGAGATGGAAAAAACCAACAGGAGGAGAAAAAGAAAAGAGAGAGAAAACAAAAACAAAAGCCGACGAAGCCGATCTGAGAGCTGAGAGTTGGCTCATTATTATTAATATTAATATTATTATTATCATCATCGGGGCACAGGTTCTTCCCTCTTTCAATTCTCTATTCTATTATTATACACATTATTATGTATAGTCAATTCAATTCAATTGGAATACATACATGTACAATGTACAACTCTGAATTTTGAATTGAATAGAGAAAAGAGGTTTGAGTCAAATCCTGCAGATTGACTACTACTTTTTTTTGTTTTCCATTACATAGTTTGAGATAATAATAATAAAATATTATAAATAGTTGTAAATAGTAAGTAGATAAAGGAGCCGAATACTGAATACTGAATCCCGAATGACAGGGTTCAGGAAATGGATTGTAAATGAGAAAATTTCCTCCTTTGTATTGTAGTTTCTTCCATAGTTTCCACAACTCCTGTTTCCAAAGTATGTGTAATGTGTATGAAAATAAAAGAAATGGAAGAATAGCTTTAACCATTAGACCTCGGGACAAAAAGAAGTAGGTACAAAGTACAAAGTACAAATCATGAACATAAAGTATGAAGTATGAAAGATAATTACAATCCAAGGAAACACACATGGAATACACAATACAAAATACTTATTACTTATTACTCAATACACTTTGTACTTTGTACAAGTTCCACACATTTTCTTTCAATTCCCCGAACCTATTTCCCTTGTATTTTATTTCCTTTCCAATTTCCAGTACATGGATAAAAAATCTGGATTCGGATTCTGTAGTCTAGAGGCTAGTTGTAATAAGCATAAATGCAAATGTCCATGAATACAATACGAATGACTGCTGAACTGATTTAAATGAGAAAAATCAAGAGTCAAGAATCAAGTGTCAAGACAAAGGCTTTTGAAAACCTTCCCTTTGTCTTTGCATTGTCATCTATTGTCGAGATAAAAAGTACCAGATATCAACATCAACAATAGCAGAGCACAGGTGTAAAGTGTAACGTGTGTGTTTTGAAATTGAATTTCGTCCTTCAGAGAAAAGGAAGTGACGGAACAAAACAGAACAGAATAAACAGAATAAAACAGTGTAAGAACAAACAAGAATTGTAGTGTAATGGTGTGTCGAATGTCGAATGTGAAATGTAAGAGACTCAAGTCTCAAGTCTCAATTGTCGTGATGTTTGATGAGGATGTACTTTACCCTTAAACATGTTCAATGTCTTGGCTTGGCTTGGCTTGGCTTGGCACAGGTGGCCAATTTTTATGTTATGTCATAAAAATGTAGGCTAGGTTCGTAGTTTGTACTTTTTATTTTGTAGCTTGCATCACAGATCATAGAGAAATGATTCGATAGGATAACAGATACAAGATATAAAAACTTTTCCAGTCTCGAAAAAAACAATGACAATGAGTCTCAAGTCTCAACTTGTGTTGAAAGTTGAGCATGGTCATTATTATTATTACCAATATCAAGAATCAACCAGATACCAAACAACAAACAGATGAAGAGGGAAAAGTGTGGTTCTTCTTTTGATCTAAACAAATTCTATGTATATATGAATCCTCAGTCCAGTCATCAGTAGTAGATGCATTTATATTTTATACATATACGTAGTACGTAGATTAGCCTCCCTACCACAAGAAAAAAGGGAAAAGACAATCTAAATTTTTCCCGTGAGAATTTCTTTTCATACAAAATATTATGTACAATAAATACTTGATACTTGATTCTTGATTCTTGTTCTTCTTGTTCTTATTTTTGTTCTACATTCTAAATTCTACATTCTACATCCTACCTTTTCTCCATTTATGATTGAATACATGAAAGAAACTGCTATCGGCTAAATAAATACCAACTACCAACTTACCAACACAACACTTTAACAAAATATTGAATACAAGGCAGAGCTTGGAGGAGATCTCAAGTGGATGTTTTAAAAAAAAGATACCCATATCAAAACGATGATGATGATGATGATGATGATGCTCTTGTTATTGTTGTTGTTGTTGTTGCTGTTGTTGATGGGTCATAGTTATCCCTTGTACATTGTGTCTAGTATCTCATATCTTGTACATTGTACATTGTAAATCCTCATGAAACATGGACGAGGCTTTTAAAAAAACTACGCAGTTTGAATAACATAACACAAAATTATGTATGAAGTATGAAATATTAAATATTACATGAAAAATGGGAATGAGAATGAGAGGGAAAATGCTCCTCCAAACTCTAAACATTCTACTTATTTTTGAACACTAAAACTTGGTACTTGGTGCAGCTTCCTTATTTATTTATTTAAAAATATGAGCGGACGTCACAAGAATGAAGCAATGAAAGTGAGCAAAAGTATTTAGAAAAAAATGTACAATGTACAATGTAACGATGGCCATTCTAAATAATTTTCCAGTGTATACAGTATATAAAATAAAACTCCCAATTTTCTCCAATTACCCACCACTGAATACTGAATAACTATATTCTATATTGTATATTCTATATGGAATAAGCTGGAGCTGGAGGATGAAGAATGAATGGCGACGATGTGACGATGAGGAGTAAACACGGAGTTGGTTTTTTTGGTCCCATTAAATTTTAATACGGTTTAAAAAGCCAGCTAAATAAGAACTACGAACCACGAACTATAGGAACTACGGACCGAGCTGGAAGGAATAATGGGAATGGGAATTTTACCCGCTAGCTAAATACTATGTGAGACGTAAGTCCTTTCCATTTTGGGATGGAAGATGGAAAATTGAAATTTCTTACTCCGCTTTCTACAGTATGCAGTAAATGCACTGTTTCACGTTGTTTTAGTTAAAAAAGTCTGCAGTTCATTGTAACTTTGGACTATGGACGAGAGTAAAATCTCCAGGGATACAAAGTGCATAGTTAAATAGTAAATAGTAAATAGCCCACACAATATAATACAAAATACAGAATAGACTTCGTATAAAGTATAAATATAGCCGTAAAAATGTGCAGCATTTTACCACTTTCTCTGCAAGTACATTATGCATCAAACTTGGACGTAGGATGTTGGATGTAAATATATAATGCAGAGTTTGACTGTTTGCTTGTTTGGTTTTGGTCGGTTAATTTATACTCACCCGTTCTACCTCATACTTTATACTTTATACCTTATATCGGGGAGTTTGGCCAGTGGAAAAAGTAGATGGAAATAAACCCAAGTATGGCCACCATGGGAAAATCTCTCAAACAAATTATCTCCTTTTAAACAACAACAAGAAAAACAAAAAACCAAAACAACCAACAACAATATAATATGAGTATGTATTGTATTATACGCGTTGCCTTGGTACAACTCCAGACTCAAGACTTGAAAGTCATGTATTACAAAATACAAAAGAGAGGAGAAGGAGAAAAAGAATGGAGATCTATCTGCTTCACTTAATTATATACCTGGTTTTTTATACCCAGAGCCACAAAAGCTCCTGTTTATTTATTTCATCGTCCAGGTTCATGTTTATATTCGTATTTGTATTTGTATAATGTTGTGTTGTGCTTTGTGCTGTATTTTGTATTTTGTATAGTAGTTGAAAATTTAGATGAAACTACAACCGAAACTATCAACTATCAATAGCCACTGGCATTAACCTCAATCCCTTATTTATTTTATCTCCATGACTCGCACATCCATAATTATGTTATGTTATACATGTGAGAGGAAATGAAGAATGAAGTAGAATAAAAAGTACAAGGACGATGAGAAGAATTTCAATCAGTCAAACAGAGTCTAGAGTCCAGAGTCTAGATTCTAGAGTTAAATTTGGTTCAATTTACTTAATAAAAACAATGCAGTGGATTTACGTTTACTTTTTACTTATTCTGTAGAGATGTTATTTTTTATAGTTTGTACTTAAAAGCTAAGACCGGCTCAATAAAACTGCACCATGCACCGTTCACCGCTCACCATTCACCGGTAAAACAAATAAATGTTGTATGTGGTCAAAATTCCAAAAGGCTGAAAGGAAAAAGTACAGATATTTACTATTTTATTTTTTAAGGGGCTAATTCTTCCGAATGTCATTTTTATTATGAGACTTTCTCACTTTAATTGAACGGTTAGTTCATTTAACTCTGATTTTAATTTTTACGACGCTCTCTTGATTCTGGATGTTGATATTGTATAGTAAAATGAAAGAAGATTAATGACGACTTTGGCAAATGCTTTTATCTTTTGTGTATGGGTTTTAAGTTGGAATTTGGAATTTAGAATTGGGAATTTCACCGGAGGAGGAAGAGACAGAAATTCCCATGGCAAAAATACATTAAATAAGCTTGAATACCTCAGCATTTCCTTCACATCATCATCAAGTATCAACTTTACCTCTAATATTCACAGTGTATAAATGACGAATGACAAATGACAAACGACAAGCACACGTGAAATTCCTCTAAATTCTAGATTTTACACTATAATTTGTCTCGTGATTTGTATTCCTTTGTGTATGTGTATTTGGAATTTGGAATTGATAGCATGTGAAATGGGAAGTATATTATGTAATAGTTTATAGTTGGATTGAATCGTGGCGATGGCGATGGCTACTCTCGGAGGACAAATCGACCCAATTTCCTTTAAATTGACTCATTCATTAGATCATCATGGAGAATTTCCACGGTTTGATGGCTGACGGCTCACGGCTTAGCTGTCACATGATACTTGTCTTCTCTTTTCTTGCTTCTCTTTTCGTGTCGGCAGTCGGTGGTAGTCACTAAGTATTTGTGGATTTATTTACTCGACTGTGTACACTGTACACTGTACACAGTATAAAATATATGGTTCTCTATTTTGGATTTTATCTCCTGCTCTCAGCAAGTACTTAACTCGATCTGCACCAAAGAGATAATTCTCTACGCACGCTTAACTCTTCCACTATCCAAAATCCACAATCCACTTCCACGCACAGAAAACTTCTCTTCTCATTTCTCCATTTTCCATTCTCCAACTCTGAAATGTTTACCATTTACCATTTTGCCATTTGCCAGTTGCTCGTTGGTTTGCTTGTTATTCTTTGTCTTTTAATGGAATGCTCATTGCAGAGTTTAGAGTCACAGTTCGTTCGTTTCCGTTCTTTTCAAAGTTTACTGTGTGACTCGGATCTTCAATGTCGATGTCGATGAGGATGGAAATATCAAAGCAAAAAAGATCCACAGAAAAATACGACTACCGTGTGTAATAATATTATGTATTTTTCATTTGTTGTCCTTTATTTATACTTTATACTCTTTTGACTATTTCCATGGAAAATGGAAATGCTCATGACTTGACTTGACTTGGTTTTCTGAATGTCAATTAAATGTAATGTAAATAGTAAATGGTAAAAATGGTAATGACTACCTTTATTTTTCGGTTTGTTGACTTCCACACGACTTGATGATGATCACGTTGATGACCATATCATGTACAATGTACAATGTGCAATGTGAATGTACAGAGTACAGTTTTTCCTACTTTCTTTGTACAAAAACTATAAAAAAAGTCATCTTTCTATTATCTATTCTCTGTTCTTCATTCACTACAGATGTAATAGACGTATTCATGGCTTTATGTTGATGCTTCATGCCAAAAATGTTAGAGAGATGCAGTCAAAATAAAAATAATATTAATGATGATAATACTCTGGTATTCAAGTATTCAAAGAAGTTCAAGATTCATGAGAGATTCGCATCCAGATTGAATGACAAAATGTACAATGTAAAATTGTACATTGAAAATACTTTACACCTTGCTCGTTAAAATGAAATCGTTACTTTTTACGGTGAAGTGCCATTCCCAAAATTCCCAATCTAAATCCAAATCCAAGTCCAAGCCTCTTGTTTTCTACACAGTACACAGGACACAGGGTGTAGGTTACCAAAGTAACTTTTATGTGTGGATTCCACGTGAACTGAACTATATAAATTTCCACCTGTCCAATAGTCAACCGGTTTTTTTCGCCTATTTCAAGTTTAGTGGGAAATCTTTGAGAATCTTTACAGGTGACCATTGATAATTCTCAAACATAGAGCATCAAGCATCAAGCATCAGCACACTTCTCATTAAAGAACCTCTGCCTTTTCCTCAGATTAAATCATCATTCACTATAATATGTACAATGTACATTAAACATCAAGAATCGTGGATGGAGAATGGAGAATTGAGATCTCACAACTCTGAAACATTCAACATAAAAACAAAAACAGAAATAAAATAGCTATAGAAATTTGTATGAATGAACCTTTACTATAAAAAAAGCTATCTGAACTCGAAACTTGATATAATACAAAATCATGCAACTTTTATGCTTTTATGCTTTTATACCTCTATTCAATACTAAATTTGTACAGCACATGAAAATTCCATATACTCTTCTTTTTCTGTGGGTTTTATCTTCTTTTTTCTATACATGTACAAAGTTTTTTATGTTTTTTCGGAACTCCTATACAAATGTCTGATATAAAATAAATAAATGGACTCTCAACTCTCATTATGTATATTGTATATATCTCATCATTTCATATGTTTCAGTTTAAACCGACAAGAAATGTTACTTCCGGGTTTAATGTCATACATATGTCATGAAGAATGAGCCCACGTTGAATGTAAATTCTAATGAACTAGCAAGAAAAAGGATTAATTTGTAAAATTATAAGATGTGTACGGTTCACGCTGATACAAAATACAAAATACGTAATAACGTTCTTACAATTTTCTTTTATTCCTTCATTTTCTCCTTCTATTTCATATTCTTTGGTGTCCAGGGTGACATTCATGTTCAGGGAATTCCGTGAATGTTGAATGCATTTATGTATATTAACCTTTGTTCTTTGGGTTGAGATTCAAGAGTCAAGATGCAAGAATAATACTAATGATAATGATAATAATTCAGGCTTATTCCTGTTATACAAACAAACAACAAACAAACAAATACACAGGAATATTTGTACTTTGTACATGGAAAAGAAATTCTTGGTTGTCCTCGCACAGGCAAATGAATCATTGACCATTTTGACTCGTGTATACGAGATACGAGAAGCTCCTCATTCTTGATACTTGAGACTTGAAAAATAAAAAGAGTGTAATATTCTTTGAGCTTTTGAAGTTTCAACGTTTCTTGGTCGTATAATATCTAGGTTTAAGTTTAAGTTTGTTGATTCTTGGTTCTTGATTCTTGATACTTGGTATTTTAATCCTGACACGAGGTTCAGTTCAACGATTAGAATTTAGAATTTAGAACCATTATTTTGTATGCATTACGCATTACACAATATATACAATATTTGTACAATAGTTTAAAAATTCGTCTTAAATTCTTAAATCCATAGTTTTATGTGCACTTTCTTGTTCTCATTTATTCCTTATCATTTTCTTATTATCATTGTCCATCCATTCGCTATTATCTTATTGTTTGTTATGTAAAGAGTCCAGATTTTTGTGTAGTGTGTACACATGACATGGTCAATCTCCATTCCATTCCATTCTAATTCTTATGTATTTTTATTTTCTCTTTACTACTTATCCCTTATCCCTTATGTAAGCATTAGCATAGTTAAAATTATACAAATAATATACAATATGCAGACACACATACAAATACAACATGTTTTACAAGTCTAAAGTCTAGTGTCCGTTGAATATTGTACAATGTACTGGATACTCTGTACTGGTTTACGACGTACAATTTATGATAAGAAGGGAAAACGGAAATACATGGTATTTTCTTGTAACTTCATTTACGCACACTGTTTACTCTTTACTGTTTACTGTTATTTAATAAACTTGGAGATATTTCCCTGTTCTTGCCAAAAGAATTATGTATGCATACATTATTATTATTATTATTATTTAAGATAAAACAGCAGTTGTATCTCTCATATGTCATATGATGACGATGGTGATGATGGTGGTGACGTTTTTAAATAATTCACTGACCACAAGAAAATATTAGGGGGTTTTGTTCTCTTCGTCCTGACCTGAATCATCAGAAAGGCGATAAGGAGTATAAATAAAACTAGGCAAATACAAATACACACAAAAAGAGAGAGAAAGAGAGTGGAGTTCATTATTATATATTATATTATACATTATACATTGTGTGTTATAAAAAGCACATGTATTTTTTGAAACTGTTATTTCAATCATTAAAACTCCTGCAAGAAAACATGGGTTCATGCTTTAATGTAGAAAAAGCTTAAAAAGCCTTTTATGGTCCAAGTACCAAAATATAATAGAAATAAATATATACTTAAAGTATAGAATATTTTTACTATTTACTAATACCAAGAATGAATTGACTATGCATTTTCTATTTTCTGAGACGATGGATTTACTTATTACTTACTTAAATATAACTTTTTATTTTCAAAAGGATGAATCATACAAGTACAAAATTATGTACTTTGTACTATACAGCGTACAAAGTACATTTTACATGTTATATTCAAGGGTGTACATTTTGGTGAAAGGGAAGCTAAGTTTTACGTTAATTGTTAATCCGTATGCTGCATAAATATAAAATATATAGGATATGGGGCACTGATGTTAAAAAAAGAAAAGGAAATATGAATGTACATTGTACAAGTATTATAGTTTACTAGACTTATTAGACTTTTGTTGACAAACTTAAAATTGAAGACCACATGACCAAACCACCAAAAACTACTTCGTCTTTCTACCTTTTTTTACTTTTTATCACGTTACGTCAATAAGAAGGTTGGTTTTCAACTTAAAACAACTTGTGGCTTTTGAGTATTTCCATTGACAGTTGACAGTCGACACAGTGCCATCAAAACTAAAAGCCGGAAATTACAACTACAACTACGACACGAGACCAAAAACAAGAAATTGACCACTTTTATTCATTTTTAGTTTTTATTAAGATCCATTTAACATTTTAACATTTTACATTAAAGATCGTCACGAGACTTTCTAGCTAATTTTAAACGTTTTTATTTCATTTTCTTGCTTTCCGTCATTTTCGGCATTCGTCATTTGTAATTCGTAAAAAGTGATTAATGCAACTCGTACTTTGTACTGTGTACTGTGTATAATTTTGTGTATCTATTTGCCGTCTTTGTGGATTGTGGATTGTGGACACAGGATAAAGAGTAATGATATTAATACAGAAAGAACCATTAGTTAAACTTTAAACTGCTAGTTTTTGTGTCAATCTTTTTTCCATTTGTTCCAATAGATAATAATTCTTGTAACCGAAACTGAAACTGAAACCGAGACCGAAAACCATAACGGAAGCAAACATTACATATTCAACTACAGACTATAGTCTGTAGTCTGTAGTCTGTAGATGTGAGACAAAGATAGATAATATGGAAAAATATCAGTGATCAGTGAGTGGAAGACACAAGACACAAGACAGAAAACAGTCAACAGTCAACATAATACAAATACAAATACAAATACGAATAGGAAAAGGAATAAAAGATACAAAAGATACATTGTAACTACAATACAAAATATAATACAAAGTATTACATATTATACATATGTTTCGTTGATTGCTTCACTCCCATTCCATTCCATTTCCATCAATGAACAAGAGTTGAAAGTTTCTTCCGAGTAATAAATTAGTGACTGAGTGAGTGTCTGTTTCTCTATTCTCTATTCTCCATTCTGTCTCTAGTATCTAGTGTCTAGTGGGGTCTAGTTGGTGAAGGAGGAAACCGCAAAAGTACAAGTGGAAGAAGAAGAAGAGATTGTTCTTCTGATAAATGAACACATTTGTCTCATCGTCAAAAAAGAGAAGCATGGTTTTTAAATTACCTTCATTCTTCTTCGTTGTGTTCTTCGTTGTGTTCTTCTTCCGTACTGTGAAAGTGAGAGTGTGAGACTTTTGGATGGGAGGAATTGAACTATGAAATTATTCCTATTTTATCTCATCCTTCTTCTCAACTAAACCAACGTATGTACTATAAACTATAAAGATAGAGAAAGGGAAACTCAACTTAATAGAAAATACTAATACATAATACATAAGTGAAACAAAGTCTATGTGTACAGTGTGATTTAAGATAAGAACATTTACTTTTACTTGTACAGAACAAGTTATACTTTTTATGAAATATTTATTTTCTATTTGATCTGAAATCATCTTATTCATTACCCGTTACTCGTTTTCTACTTGTTCTTCTTCTTTCCGGAACTCACCCTTATTTCCATATTCTGTACGGATGCGGAACAAATGAAGTGAGTTGAACAGCAGATACAAGATACAAAGTACAAAGTACGTTACAAAGTAAGTTGAAGAGAATTCATACGTTTTTATTTATATCAATGTTTGGAGTTTGGAGTTTTGAGCTTTGAGGATGACGTCTGTTGCTTTTATAGAGGAAACTTTGTCCATGTAGATAAAATATTAAAAAATATTATGGTGGAGAGTTGAGAGTTGTCAGTTGGACAAATTACAAATTACAAAGATGTCAGTGTTCAGTGTGCAATAGACTGGAAAGTAACTGGTAACTGGAAACTGGAGGCATACTAAATAAGTATGAAATATGAAATAGAAACAAAGCCATACGCTAATATTCATAGTCAAAGAAAGGCCGTTGTCTTGGTCTTTGGTCTTTGTTTTTGTCGTTGTCTTCTTCTTATTTCATTCCTTGCACAGTGCACAAGCATTTGGCATTAAATTGTGAAATTGTGTAGGTACTCCTTATGTTTTATCTTTTATCTTGCCGTTAGTTGAACGAGCGTCTTTTAATTCAAGTTGTAATTATAATTCAAAATTTGTGACTTTAAGACTTTGAGACCTGCTCCAACTTACAACTTACAACTTTTCCATCACTTTTAAAGAAGGATTGATAAAATAAGGCAAAGAAGGAGGAGAAAAACTTGTACATTGTACATATGGAAACACGTCTTAAGACTTTATACATTTGAATTATTAAATTATGGTTATGGTTATGGTTATGGTTTTAGTTGTAGTTGTAGTTGTGATGATGAGGAGCATCACTAGTATCTAGTATTATCATCAAGTATTATTGAGGTGTGACTATAATATTATAGGAGATAGTAGATACAAACAGAAAACATGTATATGTACAAAATACAAAGAGACTTACGACCAGACACTAGAACACTAGAACACTAGACATTTGATACTTGATACGATATGCATTATGCATATGTATGAATATGAATATGAATTATGAATGAATTGCATATCCAACACATAAGTTGCATATTAATTTCAGTTCCTGCTGAGCTTATTTGTGTGTACAATGGGCAATGTACATCGTACTGTGTATTATTATTATTTGTATCAGCTGCTCTCTTTTCTGTTTTTATTATGACACACGTATTTCATTTACGACTCATTGACGAACGAGTCCGAGTCCATGAGTCCACTCTTCATCAATTAATATACAAATAATTTACAAGACGAGTCTTATGTACATTTTATATTTTATCATTTTATACATGCATGTATCAAGCATTGTACACAATGTACAATATATACAGTGCACAAAACAGGATAAAAACCGTTTGGTCTGTTTTTTTTTCCTTTGCCACACTGACAAATTAATTGTAGACTGTTAATTTCTTCTCTCAATCTCTCGATTTTTCAATTATTTCCTCCTTTTGATGACTGGTCCCATCACCATCATCATCACCATTTCTATCGTCCATTACCCATTACACATAACACTAACACATTATCACTTATCATCATTTTGCTACGTGAAATTAGTTGGAGGAGAGAAGGAATGATCTTTTACATTTTTCAATTAAAAAATAACGTCCATCCATGTTGTTCGTCCACTTGTCTCTCTCTATCCATCCTCTCATCACCATCTCTGAAAAATACAAGTACAGTAAAATAATACAGCTATCTGTAGTCTGTCGCCTACTGTACCCAAAAAGTAAAACGTCTGTTGTCCAACATTCTTTCTTTTCTTTTAATATTTGAAAAAAAACGTTGATTGTTGATTATATTCATAACTATTTCGTTTAAAATTTATGTGCGATGTACGCACATCAAAGTAAAGTAAAGTAAAATGTGTGAGATTCTTGACATTTGATGTGTCAGTCTAAATTATTAGTGCAATAACAAGAAACAAGGAACAAGTCAA
The DNA here is from genome assembly GCA_019776565.1 of Sminthurinus signatus. Lineage (NCBI taxonomy): Eukaryota > Metazoa > Arthropoda > Collembola > Symphypleona > Katiannidae > Sminthurinus > Sminthurinus signatus. The sequence continues at coordinate 52,686 of JABASP010000094.1, forward strand.
GTCATACCATATAATATAATATAATAGATAATAGATGATGTAGATAATATAGATGCCTAACTAATAAATTCATACTTGATACGATATTACTTTAATCTTTAATTTTTAGTGTAATGCGTTGTGTGTTGTGTGAGCTTCCTTAGTAATTTACCAATTTATTCCTTGTGCAAAAAAAACAAACAAGTGCAGAGTACAGAGAACATCTTAACAGCTCAGCTGTACCTACTGTTTACCATTTAACATTTAACAAGTACATGTGTAAGTAGTATTGCTGCAAGTTGTAAAAGTGCCAGTGCCCGTGTGATCTTGTTTCTTCGTATTACTTACTTTTTTTTTCTTTTCCTCTTTCGGCTTCTTCTTTCTTGAACTTCTTAATGTCTGCCCTAGTATTTACTATTTACTATTTACACATGTATCTTTTATATTGAGTGGAACAAACAACAAACGGATTAAAAAGATGGATGCTTGTTAAAGGATTTACACACAATTACGTAGTAAAATGCTACTACAGATAAGTAAACAAAGATATATAGACAAAAGCTAGAAGCTAGGCTTATAATAATAATATCAAGTTGAGCTGTAGCTGTTGTTGTTTATTTTAAATTAATAGGTAAAGATTGCGAATCGCTATTGAATGTTTTAATTTTCAATATCAATAGAATTTTTTAATCATAGGCTTCAATAATTTTCTCATCTGATTTTCCACCAAATTTCCAGTTTTGAAAACATTTGTCAATTGTCAATAGTCAACAGTGATCTCAAATCTTAGTCAGTATCAGTAAGTCCCTTAAAAATGAAACAAACTGCAAACTGTGACAAGAGACAAAGGGGAATCAAAAGGCTTGTGTAATAGATAAAAGGTGATAGATAATAGAGAAACAAGTATAGTTCATCCGTGATCCGTGGGTTATGCAGTGTGTGAAATATGCATAAATGTACATAAAAAGCACAGTTTTTAACACTACAAAATGCAAAACGATAATGAAATAAAAAAAAGAAACAACACCTGACCAAGTTGCCCCAGAAAAATGCTCCAATAATTATGTTACGAGAGTTGTAGGAAGGAACATATAACATATTGAGCATTGAACATTTACTCAAAGCTCAAAACTCAAGTATCAACTACATGAAGCATGAGGTTACCATTGTGTAGAGTGAAGAGAGAGGGACGAGGCTATCATTGAAATCTTGTACTTTTTAAGTAATAGTGCATTGGCTTTGGCTTTAGCTTTTTGACTTTTTCTCTTCCTCTTTTGTCCACATTAGCCATACATACAACACTGTTTTTAATGCTAGTATATCTACATGTATGTAGTATACTGATTATAATATCTCATATCTGCATAGTGTTCTATATATGCTGTATGTTGTACAGTATCTAGTATCTACATAAAATATGTGTAATGTATAATAACGAGTGAAATGAGAAGAATTCCTCCACATTGAATGTACATATGTATAAAAAAGAGAGAGAGAGATAGGAACAAAAACAGACACAGAAACAGCACTCTTCGCTCTAGTCTACAATTCGGTCTTATCTTGATCCGTATCAGAGATCAAAACCGTCCACCACCACGACCCAACAACCCACAACTAACCATTACTATTTTAACCAACATCAACTGCTGTACATACACATGTAGATTGATGCAGTAATATGGGTCTATGATATATCTGTATAATACAGAATGTACAGTGTACAGAGATGGAATTTACAACAAAACTGTATTAAGTATTAACTATCAAGTATTGTGAGCATGCAGGCACACACACATACAGACAGTAATATAATTTATTTATTATTGTGTATAAAAAACTGACAACTAGAGTGTACATTGTAACTACACAAAAATCCATCTCTCAACTATATGTCCGTATGTACATACAAATGATAATATATCATGGACCTGTGTACATTTTTAATGTTCTTTTTTTTCTCCCTCAAGCCTTTAATATTATTATTATTACTTATTATTGCTCATATCAAACTACTCGCAGGAAAATCCTTTAATTTCCTACTCTACACTGTAGACTCGAGAGCAGACCATTGGTATTATTATTGTTATTGTTATTATGAGGACTGATACAGGTTAATAATAAACAATGATACCCGTATTCAAACATTTGTATCCAAATAAATTATACATCTACGATTGTCTGTTTCATGTATAATGTAACACAGACACTTTTAAATTCCCATTCGACATTCGACATTTGAGTTTGAGTTTGAATTCATTGTAAATTGTAAACGATGCAACATCCTCATGCATTTTTATTTTACACACTGCACACTATCTATCTATTACGGTGATGTACTGATATCTGCATTTTGTATTGTCCTCCTGTTATTATTATTATTAATATCTACTGGTCATACTGAACTGTATTGTAGATTGGTTTGGTTTGTTAGGCAGGAGGTAGAAACATTGCATTGCATTTCATTAGATTGGGCTAGTCAGAGATGATGATTTTGTTTTTGGACGCGTCTTTTTTCCTCTTGTCCCCTACTTTTGTCTTTTCGCTCATGCTAATGCACATAAAAGTTTTACCTGCACAACACACATTATCATGTGCACAGTACAGTGTATTGTATATACTGTATGATGTATGATGTAAAGCAATATATCATAATATTTCCTATGATATGATAATAGATTATTTTAGTTGTTGTTATCTATCTCACATCTCTGTTTCTGTATCTCTCACTGTTTCTGTACAGTGTACATGTCTAATGTCTAGGTTCTAGGTTTTACAGAGGTATAGAGTATAGAGTCAAGTCACAATTAAGTATTCTATCTGTAGATCGAGGATTCAACGAGTCAGATGTGAAAGAACGTTACATTCTCATTAGAATTTTGACAGAGTCTATCACACACACAAACACACAAATACACACATGTTCATAATATAAAATGTGTGCAGTGTAAAATTAATATGTATAATGTATAATATCATGTATCATGTGGTATGAAATGTGAAATATTATTGACTAGAGGCAAGGCAGAAGTATGTACAATGTACAATGTACAGTGTATAATGTATAATGTTTGTGTATAGAGAAGAGTGTAGAAAATACCTAGTGCTCAGTAGAGGCAAGGTATTATTATTATTATTATCATCATCATCATCCTCACAGCAGCAACAACAACTTGATCTCTCACATTTCTCATTCTCACTTCTAACTTCTCCCTCACCTCGTCATCGGCATCGGCATCGTCACTACAGTCGCCAGTCGTCAGTAGTCAGTAGGCTGTAGTCTCAAAGAGAGTGCGGGTCGGAACTTACACTCAAGACTCAAAAGTCAAAACTCACATTTAGGCAAGTCTCAGTTTCACCTCTGCTCGTGCTCGTGTTTTAACTGACTGACTTTTCATACACAGTTTTTCTTGTGGGATCATAATATTATTATTATTATTTTTATTATCATGTCTCATGTACAAAGTGGTTCACACGTTTACTTAATGTTTTTGTGTATCCTCCTCCTCTTGTGAAAAAGTGAAGTGATAAACACCTTTTTCTACTGAAAACGGTCTCATCATAATCATCACAATTATTAATTAGTGTGTTTATGAGACTAAAGTTCTTGTTTAGTAAAATCTGCCACGTGCACAAATACTCGATTTTTTTGTCCGGTTAGAATTTTTGTGTTTATGTTTTTGTGTTACTGTGTCATTTTTTGAAGACTCAGAAGTCTCAGAAGTCAGAATAATAAGAATAATTTCAATCTTTAAAGCTAAAATCAATTTCTTTTCCACTACATTTCCATTCAATTACACTCATGTGGCTTCGAAATTTTAAATTGTGGAGTATAAATCATAAATTACAAAGTTGAGGATTGAGGAAATGGTGCGATTGAAATGTGAGGAAAAACAAAAACAAAATCAAAATCAAAACTCACCTGTTCTCTTTCCTCACACCTCACACCGTCAATCAACACGGAATTGAGAATATGAATATGAAAATGAATGTGAATCTGCGTGTGAGATGTGAGCTGTAAAATACAAGTGTTGTGTGCGAGTGATTGGTGATTGAGTTGAATTGCTCCAATAAATGATCAATGTTTATCATTCATCATTGATCATTCCTCGTGTTTATGTGTTGTCTTCTGTGTTCTGTGTGATGTTCATCGTATCATATCATAGCACATGTTCCTTTTGTGGTGTAAAATGTAAAACAGAGTGCCGTTGGGTATAGAACAATTTTTATTGAGTATTGAGAATTGAGTATTGAGCATTGAGCATTAAATATTGATGGTTGAAAATGAAAATGAATGGCTGTGAAAATATAAAGTGTATCTATAAAACGTGTTGTATTGCAAATACATATTAAATATTAAATCCATTGCAAATTTGCTCATCACAAGATAATAAATCATAACAGTACTATAAAATAAATATACTAATAAGAGCAATCATAACAAGGAAAAATGGATGTGTAGATTTGAGATTTGTAAAGGAATATCAAAGTGAAAGAGTGAGTCAAATTATACATTACAAACATCATGCATAATATTATGATAAAATGCACTATCTATTTAATATCGTTAATATATTTTGTTTTGTGTATTGTGTACTTGATATAGTAAAACATTTAATGTTTGATTTAATGTAATATTCGTTATTCCTCTCTCCCTCATCCTTTATGTACAAATTGTATCAAGGAAGAAGAAAACTGCAAATGAAATGGCCAATGGTCATCATTCACCATTCATCAGTGATCATTGATCATTGAGCATTGATATCATTTTATTAGCATTATTATTCTATCGTGTGTGGTGTGTGGTGAGAACTGAAAAGAGTAGGAGCACTCTCATTTTTTATGTCTTTGATCAATCTCAAAGCTTCAAATCTCAAGTCTGCCTCAATATTATCGATCTTGATTTGATTTGACTTGAGTTGAGAATATGAAAAGGAATGTGATGTGATTTCTAATTTAATTATTGGCTAATAGCTAATTATTGCTAATAAATAATAAGTGGCCGGCTTTGGATTGCCAGTTATGAGTTGTGAGTTGTCAGTTGTCGGTGATCCGTGATCAATAGGCAATAATCAATGATAATTTACAAGTACCACTTTAAACGTCAATCCTCTCATTGTAAAAATAATAATATAATATTCTTGCTCCTCAAAATTGTCTTTATAGTTATAAAGAATAAAGAATAACACATAACTTTCGATCTTTTCTGTTTTCCATTTTCCATTTTCAATTGTCCTCTTTTTCTCCTTTCCTTTTTCATGAGCTAAATCTTGTACTAATTTGCGGGTGAACAATTTGTATTGATAATCATAAGGTGCAATTTATTTGAATTCAAATTCTGTGTAAATAGTAAATATGCACGCACATTTGTACAGTTTTAAAAGATTCAAAAGTTTGACATGGTCGTACATCATTTAAATTTAACACGCGGCGGGGAAGTCATAGCGAGAAAAAGTTATTCACACCAAAACTCCAAACTCAAAACACCACACACCAAATTTTCTTGGTCAAATGTAAAATGTAAATGAAGGAAAAGCGTGTCAGGTTTTGACTTTGACTTTTGCCTACTGACTTGTGAGTCTACAGTCTACAGTTTTGACTTTGTAGTTTGGAGTTTTGTCTCTCTCAACTTTTGTGAAAATGGAAATGAAGATTTACAATAATAATTATTATTATTATTATTTCGAGTTTCAAGTGGTTCCTTTTCTTGTCTGCTTGTTCTGCCGCTTCTTTTGTACATTGTACGAAGTACGAAATGTGCATGCTTTATTTTATACTAGACCTTTTACACTTTATTTACGCTGCACACGACTCCAAACTTCAAACTACAAAGCACAAAGTACAAAGTAATCACATGAGAATTAGTAGATCAGAAAGGGCATAAAACTCTATTGCCTCCACACAGCACAACAACACAGCAGTGCTATTATAGTTATTAGCTAGCAAAGTGTGTGGTAGAGAAAAGGTGTTTAACAATTTTGCATGTGTTTATTTTGTTCATGCAACTATGCTGTACACTGTACACTGTACTCTTTGCGTGAGACAGTTTAGAGGAGGAAAGGTATTTTTTCAGGTAGTTAACTTAATCGTGCTATTTTACTTGAATTTTTTTGCCCTGTGTAAATATATTAGTAATTCCTACACCATACACGATACACTAGATACACTACCTTTTTATGCGCCTTATAAATTTATCCTTTGTGTAGGCATTACAACTTACTACTTATATTAAACTTCTACATATTGCCACTAATACTACTAATTGGTCAGAGGAACGCAAATGTACAATTTGAAATTGAAATGGGTGAGGAAAAGGTGGAATAGAACACAAACTACTTGAGTATTGCATATCCTCTATACCAAAGCCAAAGCAGTTTTATGGCTTCAACTCGTACATTTGTGCAACTTACATGTAATTTAATTAAACTGTCTCTTACTATCTGACAGACTCACTGACTCACTGACATTTTGAATTCCATTGTATATCGTAAATCGTAAAGGCAGCCGGTAAATGGGAAATGGAGAATGGAGAAATAACGGAATTAATTTTGCAAGCTTATGAATAATAATTTTTATTTTGCATACTCCAGAAACAAAACTTTATTTGCTCTTTACTCTTTTGTTTTCCATACTCCAGTTACTTTTTTGCACATTTAGTTTCATTTATAAATTACAAAGTATGGAAAAGGGGAAAATTCCGTGTTTTCACTAGTATCTGAATTGTGATAAGGGTGATTTATTGTAGATTTTAATAGTAAAAAGTAAATAGTGTTAATATTATTAATATATTTTATATTGTTCATTAATTCTGATGGAATTTAATTGAAAATCAAAAATCAAGGGTCAAAAGTTAATTCAATAATAATTTTTCCTTTCTTTTCATTTCAGATTAAAAGTAAACAGGAGTAAACGTTAAGAAGTAAGAAGAAGATTAAAGATGCGTCTCTTTCGTCGTAAATCGGACCGGGCTTCTGCAGCTCCCTGTCTCGTGAGCCTAGCTCCCATCCAACACTCGGAGAGTGCACCCATGGCCCTCTCTGAGAAACTACAAGTGAAACAAGTGACTAGTCCGACTGAAGAGACTCAAACTCCCACTCAAAACCAAAAGCAAAAGGAGAACCAGAATCAAAATGAAACCGAAAATCCTAATCAAAACCACAATGAAGGTTGTAATAATGGAGAAGATCAAAGAGAATCCGAGGATCCGGCGCTGGCTCTTCCACCCTCCGGAAACCCTTCTCAAAACCAAATCCAAAATCAAAACCAAAGTCAGAGCCAAAGTCAAAGTCAAAGTCAATCCATACCAATTCGACCGAGTCATCTTCAACTGAAGGGGGCAAATAATAATCGTAGTGGAGAAAACAGTCCGAAAACAACACCCATTAAGAAAGGTATTTGCCACACACCACACATGTAATCTAATATCTAGTACATAATATGTTACACAGGTACATTTTCTGTCTTTACTTTACCTATGTGCACTGTGCCCTCTGCCCTGTGCCGTATCATTTCATATACCACACACAGCACAGAACAGCACAGAAGAGAGTAGAAGAGAGTATCTTCAGACAGAAGACAGAGCATAGCACGGCTTAATTTATTTACGAGCACTTAGACATTATATAATATCTCCTCTGTCGACTAAATCATATTATATGGCTCGAGCCTTTTGTATCATTTCCCTTCACCTCCTTCCCCTAATTGACAATTACACCCAGAAAGTTGAGCATGGATGGATACAATGTTTTACGGTAGGATGTAGAATGCAGAGTGCAGAATGCAGGATGCAGCTCAGAAAAGTCCAAGTCGAAGTCAAAGCCACGTGGATTTTGGAACTTGGAACTTGAAAGTTGAAATGAATCCCTTTTGCTTCATCTTCATCATAATGAATATCAGAGGCTGAAGAATGTACCATATTTCTTGTTCTTTTCTCTCATATTGAAAATCCTCCTGGCAGTCAGCATTCCATTCCATTCCGAGTTTCTAGCCATTTCATTTTATGCTTGTAATAGTAAGTATTTAGTATGTACTAGAGGAAATTGTCGAAGCTCTAAACTCTGCAGTCTACAGTCTAAACTGTAAACTGTAAAAGTTGAGAGGGAGAAAAACCTGAGGCCAAATTTTCTAGTGATATTTTGTAATAATAATTATTGTTACACAGTGCACCTGTGCTTCTGCCTCTGCCTCTGTTCCTCTTCTTCTTCTCAATCTTTACTTATCTGGAATCTGTACAGTCTAGAGTATACAGTGTACAGCGAACAGTGTACAGGTGATACAAAGAAGAAGATGCACATTACAGATATTGTGTAGGTATATTTAGAATTTAGACTGGAAAAGGTTGGAAGGAGTTGCAAGGTCTTCTCATCTGCTATCTACTGTGCATTACATATTATTATTATGTGTAGTAGTTTTTCCCTTCGGCACTCTTTTATCTTCTTATCCACTTACTTGTGTTCCTCTTGTACTTTTGTGACTTGTAGTTTTGTGTACTTTCATGTAGTTTTATCAAGTTTCGCTCCGAGGAAGGAAAATTGTTATGTGAGGAAGATGAAGAGGAAAATGAAAATGGAATGGAATGGGATTGCATTGGATCCGTTTGGTTTGGTTTGGATTAGATTAGATTTTATTAAAGAGTTGAGAATTGGGAGACAAGGATGACGATAGAAGATGGAAGATATAGTGATTACTTTATTTTAGTTCAGCTATGTATACAATATAATGTACATTGTACATGGCTTTTTAAACAAGTAATTTTCCTGGGAGAAAAAAAGTTGAGAATGAGTTTGAGACGTATTGAATTGATCCTTGTTAATTATGAGGGGATTTGTTTCTGGATTCTGGATATTTTGTATTTTATGTTTAGTATGTATTTCAAAGCTAGATATGTATTTTTGACATTAGCCAGAGCCAGAACCAGGATCAGAACCAAAACCAGATACGGGATGAGAGAGAGAAAGAGAATGTTCTGACGAGCATCAGAATTTGTTAGTTGTAATTTTCATGTCATCTCAAGTTTCAAGTCCAAACATTTTTTACTCTGGGATCTGTGATGCAAAGTTGTCTATACAGAATAGAGATAATTTTCCATCTTGTTTGGTGTCGCTGCATCTCTATGCAAGTATTTTTCTAGCTTTTCCAGCTCCTCGTTGCATTTATGTCCCCTTTTTTACTTTTTAGTTTACAGTTTTCTGTTTTCAGTTTTAAAGTTCAAGGCAAAGTCATAACATTTTATGTGAATCCATAATAAAAAATTGTCCAAGGGAAGGGAATCATGTTGAAAACTAGCAGAGTGGAAGAGGAGGAAAAGATGGAGAAAGAAAGAGGACAAGTTCAATGAAGGTCTTAAATTACAAGATGTGAAAATTACATTCAAAGTCTTTTTCGTTCTCTCTCTCTATCTTTCTCTCTCTCTCTCTGTTGGTTTTCATTTATTATTAAGAAACGCAGTAAATTTTTGGACTAGTCAAGTCACAAAAGTCTCAAGTCTCAAGTTCATTCAAATAAACGGATCTCTGGAAACTGTGGAAATGGATGTGGAAGTGAGAAAATGAGAAAATGTAGTTGAAGTGTAGATGAAAAGAGTCCAGGAAATTAAATTAAAATTGGAATCATGCATCAATTTTTGATTCCCTCTGAAAATACGGATACGAAAACGAAGACGCGTGCAAAGACGAAATACGAATAGTATTTTGTATTCATCTTTACTTTTCTGTACCACTCTTTTCATATTTTTTTTAAGCTTTAAAATGTTAAATTAAATACAGTGCAGCTAAGAGCTAAGAAATTTACAAGTATAAAAAGTAAAAAAAAGTAAGAAAAGTAAGGCGCATTTATTATAGAATAGTGACGCAGTTTTTCTTCATGGTTCATGATGCGATTAATTTGGGCATGAGGATCAAGTTCATTCAAAATTCTGTATTCTGTATTCTGTAGACCGCAGAGGAATAAAATGGAATAAAATAAATAAAATGGATGAGTGAATGGTAAATGAGAGATGGGAGCAGAGAGCACGTAGAAAATGTGCAAGTATTTAATATTTAATTTTTCTGCACAAGAAGTATCAAAGAGAGAGGGGAAAAAGGCGGAAAAATGAATGAGCAAGAACCAAGAAGTGAGAAAGTGAGACGGAAAAAATTCATCTGTACACTGTACAACATAATATACTTTTCACCCACTTGAACTCTTTTACATGTACATTTACATTTACATTTTACATTGTAAATTCTAAATTGAAAATTCTAAATACAAGATGGAATTTTTTTCTACTACAGTTTGCACTTGTTCTTACTTTATACTTTATACATTACACAGAGAATTCTGCATCCTCTTTGTCTGTCTCAGTCTCAGCTCTCAGCTCTAAGCTCTCAGCCTATTTTGTCTGTCTGTTGAACTTTGAATTTGGAATTTGGGTTAATGGACACTGCAAACATTTTTGTATTATTCACGCTGCTTAATTCCATCCACATTTACATAAATGGAATAGAAAAGGAGGAAGAAATTCTCGGGAGAAAAATTCTCCCTTTCATTCCCTTTTCTTTGCTTTGCTTTGCTCTGCTTGGAAAATTAGAAGGAAAAGAGAGAATGTTAAATGTTCAAAAGACTTAAAGAGACTGGAAACTTAAGACGAGAAGAAAAAAGAATCAAATGTCCTAGGAAAATACTGTGACTGGGATTTTTACTTGTGACTAGACTTTAGACTCCAGATTCAAGAATCAAGCTTCAAGCTTCAAGATTCAAGAATCAAGCTTTAAGATTCAAGCTTGAACGAGGGAAGAATGTGCGGGGAAATTTATTATGTCACGTGATTTCCTCTCTTCTTTTCTTCTTTGGACGTAATTACGTTCCGTTTCCCATTCTTTCTTTCTCCATACTCCGTCTTCCGTCTTCCGTCCTTTTTTATATTAGGTTCCAGAAAGTATATGTGTTTTATACGTGAGTGTGGTTGGTATCTAGTTTCTGGGTATAAAAAATAAAAAAGGGAATGAATGGGAACTCTTTCCTTGAAATTACATTGTGGTTTCCTCGTTTAACCTTAATCATCTCTCTCTCTCCACACATCCTAACATGTGCAATGTTCAGTGTTCAGTGTACAGTGTACAAAGAACAACGAACAACGTTTTACTCGCCCTTCTCCGAATTCTCGTATCTCATATCTCATACAAATGTATACGACAAAAGTCCACATCAAGATTATTAGCAAGTAATTTTATACTTCACACGCAATTTTTTGGCAAAGAGGATTCAGATGAATTAAATCATTAAAATTTACCATCCGCACACAATTTACAATTTACTTCTGTGCAAAGTAAATTCATTAAATATTAAATGAACATGGAAAGTATAAAACTATCAACTATCATTTTCTTCCATTATATTGTTCTATGTGTGAGGAGTGAAGAGGAAAAATATCCATAATCCATTTTCCATATGTGACCAATTTCCTACTTCTCATGATTCATCACGTAGATAGGATACGTAGAAATATTATCTATGACATATTGTGTATAAAGCCGTTGCAAAAACATTCTTAAAATTTACTTAACGGCCATCATCATTATTATTTTTTATCTGTGGGTTTTTTTGATAGTCATTTTTTTCTTTAAAATTACTACTATAGTTTCGTTTTCTTTTTTATATTATATAAAAATTGCAACTTGTCACATTTACACTTTACACATTTTATATAATACAAATGTAAAAATATCACATCTGTAGGTAGCAAATAATTATTTTAGCAGATGCTCATCATTTTTTCAATTATCAATTATCAGTCATCATCCCTCGTTTACTCATCCTATTTAGCTATCGTGATGATAAATGGTTCCAAAATATTTCGGTACTGCTCATCAGCATTCAGCATTCAGAGTTATCAGTTATCAGCCATCATGATCGGAAGATTAAACGGTACAATAAAGAATATTTAGTATAGAGTATCGCGTTTTCAATTTAATGTTGCATGTTCAATGTTCAATACAAATGTGTAATACTCTCGTTCAATATCTGTTTTCATTTTGTACTCGTTTTGTACTGGAGAATTTGTACAATATGTAAAGTATTGTAAATATTAATGTGCGTGATACTCCAGACTCTAGACGTACGCTTTCATCCACTTGATGATGATGTGACTGGAATGTGTTGAACACGAGGGATGAGAGATGAATTTGTGAGATATGAGGTATGAGGATGGTGGATTATGCCATCATTGGACACTGGATCGTGGATCGTGGTTGTTGATATGAATTCCGATAAGAACGTTTTTGAGGAGAGGGTAAAAAGTAAAAAAAAAAAACTTTAAAAAACTTTCCTTCCCATTCCGATAGTAAATGGAAACTAAGGGGCACGTATTATTATTCTATGATACACATGAAATGAACATGAACATGAAAAATAAGACCTCGTTCAGCCTTCATCCTTCTTGTTAAACGGGTAACTAATGACTAATACGGAGCATATTGAATACTGAATATGCAATGGCATTTCATATGGAGTATACTAGTACGCAGTCAAATGTTGCGTTTACCATTGAACATTCATGGACAAGTACACTACGTATTTTTGTGCCTTATTCAATACTCAAAACTGTACTGGCGTGTAACTTTATACTGATACAGATAGAGATAACGGAGTAAAAATTGTACGCAACGTGTTATATGTTACAGATGAAGATGTTACATTTTTTCTTCTTTTTTTGCCTATGGAATACGAGAAAAGGCTGAACTGTACACGCAAAGTTTATCTTTTTTATCTCTCTTGCTTTTCCTTTACTTTTACATTCAAAATTCAAAGTTTGAAGTATTTCTAATGTGTATTGTGTATCATATGGAAAAAGTTCAGTGTTGCTTGTTGCTTGTAAATAAAAATAAATAGTGTGGAGAAAACACATGTTTAATATCTGCTCTCTTTTTTTGTTTGGTTTGTTTTTTTTCTCTAGGTTTTGCCACATGGAGTAAAAAGATGGGTAAGACATGGAGTCAGTTTAAGAATTCAAATGACATCCGGTCGCCGGCTGACTTATATGACAGTACCAGCATTCCTATCGGTACTCTTTCTGGTTCTGTCCCTGGAACTGGAGCAAATACACCTGTAACCACCACCACTACAACTCCTTCCATCCCCCTTGAACCCTCTGCTCCTCCACTCCAAGAGCAAAAACGACAGTGGAGAATGTCTCTCGGGAAACAGTCAAAGGACAAAGACAAAGATAAAGACAAACACCAAAAAGAACAACAGGAAAATGTAAAAAGTGAACAAGAAAATTTAAAAAGTGATGAGAAGGAGAATGAATTAGTTAAAAGTAGTGAAGAAAAGACCAAGATGAGATTAAAGGCTGAAGATTTTTTGAGTAATTCCACTTCTAATACAAATGGAAAATTAAAAAGAAATATTGGAAATGGATTTCACTCTCTGTATAGAAAACCCTCCGCCTCCGAGGAGAATCTTGGTGATATCTACAAGCATCAATATAATAATCACAATCATCATTCAAATGGTACTGGTCCATCTGGCTCTCAAAAGAACTCCCTCTTCAATCCAGACGAGTTTTATCTAAATCTGAAAGGATGTTGTGTACGAAAGTGTGCAACTTTAAAGCCGAATCGAAGTCGTGGTGTGGATCGAGTCGAGTCTCTAAAAGGCATGATTCTCTCTGTATCTCGTGGCGCTTCCAGTAAAAGTCGAAGTCCAGCTCGAATCTCAAAACGAAATACAAATACTACTAATAATACAAATACGAATACACATACTAGTAGTGATGGACTAACAACTTCAAAATCTCATAATAATAATAATAACAATGCCTCTTGTACCTCATCATCAAATAATAATAGTTGTACTTTTAATTTTAATTCCAATTCGAATTCTACTTCAACTTCAACTTCTCGCACTTCCAATTCAAGTACATTGAATCGTCATCAAAATCGTCATGTAAAAAACTCACCGCTCTTTCGCTCCTGCTCAACCTCAACTCTTCCCTCGTATGTTGCCGGGGATGATCCCGCTACAGACTTGGACCTGTCCCCAAATCGACAACATTTTAATTATAATACTAACAGTAGTAGTAATTTCCAACAACAGAAATCCACAATAACTTCAACCTCAGCAAATGAAGGAATGGCTGTCCTGACGACAGTCGTGAGTAAAAACACACTTGGTTCATTAACACCACTAAATGATTGTGTTTTACAGTCGTACAGTAATAGTAATTCTACTAGTGTAGAGGACGGTTGTAAAAATAATACAATGGGTAGAAAAATAGTTGAATTGGGTGCGTCCACTTCTCATCCTCATCATAATTATCCTTATACTTTGGCAAATGGATCAAATGGGTCACCCTCCAAGAAAGCTGTGAGTGTGGATAATATTGCTTCCATGCTCAGCACCAGCTCCATCAATAATAATAATAATAATAATATCAACTGTAGTACTTTGAATTCTAATTTTAATTCAAATTCAACTTGTGGAAATCCCAACTCCAACACAAGTACAAATGCAAGTATAAATACAAATACAACTTCAACTACTACGAATGTTCTGGGAGGAAATGACGTCACGTCCCCATCACCATCACCATCCTCTTCATTCCTCGTTACTTCCAACTCCAATGCTAACTCCAATTCTAACTCTGGTTGTACTTCTACTTCTAACTCTAAAAAGTTTGGTTTTCCTCATGGCTTCGTCCGTTCTAAACTGACAGTCCTACCAGAAGAGGCCCACCATCATCACCATATGCATCACATGCATCATATGCACCATATGCACAGACAAAAGCCAGTCCTCGTCTCCTCACTCAGTAGTGATAGTGTACACACTCTGGCTGCTGCACTCCACAATAACTCAAATACCTCCTCCTCCTCTTCTTCTTCCTCTTGCAATTGTGTCTGCTCCTGTAATAAAAATCCTCATAATAATATTAATAATATTAGTAATAATACTAATAATAATAGTAATAACAACAGTAGTAACAGCAGCAATTGTAGTAGTAATGACAGTAGTAAAGACTCTGACTCAAGTGCCAGTGCGAGTGCAAGTGCATCGAAAAATAATAACAATAAGGAGTCAAGTAAAAGCTTTAGTGCACGAGCTTTTGCCATGATGTATCGATTTCAAAGTAATAAACACAATAATAATAATAGTAATAATAATACTACTCGTGGTAGAAGTCGAAGTAAGAGTCCAGCCACTGCATCAAGTCAGAACCACAGTCATGGGAGTAGGAGTCATAGTAGTGGTGGAGTTACAGGGGTTGGTAGCATGTGTGAGACAGCAGGTGTTTTTACTAGAATAAAGAAGAACACGCACTCTTCCAACAATAGTTGTGGTGGTGGTGTCAGTACGAGTCGAACAGTGAAAAGTGCAAGTAGCAGCTGTGAAATGTTGCTGGATGTGGATCCAATCCGAGCTCTAGCCCTCAATCGTCTCTCCACTCCAGAAACTTTAGTAGGACGAGGAGGAGGACAAGACAATGTCATTTATTCCTTGGACAATGTCAATAATATCCAGAGGAATTTAACTATGACGAGGAGTTGTAGTAATGGTCAACTCCCAATCCCAAAGTGTCAGTATTTGTATCAGTGTGATTGTCAGTATCAGTGTCAGTGTCAGTGTCAATGTCAGTGTTGTCAATGTCAATGTTCCTGTCGTTGTTCTGGATCTTCGATTGGTCAATCTTCGTCCTCTGGAACTGGATCTACATCTGCATTGAGTAGACTAAGTCAAATCCAACAATCCTCCTCCTCTTCTGCCCTAAATTCAAATTCAAAAACAGGCTCAACTTACATCTCCTCCAATGAAAGTGGGTATGACTCGGATAGTACCAAGAATACTGAAGAAATCACCACCATCTCCTCCTCTTCTTCTAGTACCAGTACCGGTACGAGTGCCACCACTACAACTGTGATTACCAACCCTCATTTAAAACACAGTGTCAAACCAAAGAGTATTGAAGTCCTCCTCAATGAAGATGAAGATGGTAATGAAAATAATAATAATAATGATGATGACAATGATGATGATAATCAAGTTCAAAAAGATCAAAAAGAAGACCAAGAAGATAATGATAATAATGATAATGAAGAAAGCGTAAAAGTAAAACTGAGACGAAGACCAGTGACAAATTCCAATACGAGTAACTCTGAGGACTCGGAGTGCACCCCCAGCAGCACCAGCAATAGTAATCGTGATAGTAACTGTAGTGATTTGGATATTCCTCATCAAGTGGTTTATGCGGGTAGTCCCAGTCCGATTGTTGGTTCCATTGGGTCAAATGTGGGCTCAAGAATACTGGATTTTGAGAAGAATCAAGCCATTTATCAAGCTTGTAAACCCATTAAAACTGCAGTTGTGAGGAGGAAGAGTGACTTGGCTCATTCCATCATTGCTCGACAACATCAGAGTCAGAGTTTCCCCTGTCAACAGCCGGCCTCACTCTTTGCCAGTCGCCTTTCCTATGCCGAGCATCATAATGACATGATGGCTGCCATGAGTCTCAATAGTCATAGTAGAAATTCTAGAGAATTGGAAAACTCACCCTGTTTTTGCTCACAATGTCAATCCAATAATAACAGTAATAATAATAATAGTAATAATGCCAATCCGATTTATGCTCCACTTTCAACCATCTCAACATCTTCATCCTCCTCCTCACAAAAACAACAGGGAGGGAAAATCCAGTCGATGGAGAGTCGAGAGATTTTCCGAATCTGTTTTGGAAAAGATACACTTCCTGCAAAAAATATGATGCATCAACCACATCAACCACATCAACCTCAACTTGCAACAATATGTGCATCACCATCACCATCTACCTCCAGTAGTAGTATGTCTACTCCTCCTCCGCCTCCTCCCCCTCAGCCGTCCTTGGGTAAAAAGAGGTTTCAACTTTTACACATCTCAAAAGCTCATGATGAGCCGCTCGGACTTTGTGTGGGGAGTCGGATTTCCAAAAATGGAGGAGGCATGGAACATCTCGTTCAAAGTATT
Organism: Sminthurinus signatus; assembly: GCA_019776565.1. Classification (NCBI taxonomy): domain Eukaryota; kingdom Metazoa; phylum Arthropoda; class Collembola; order Symphypleona; family Katiannidae; genus Sminthurinus; species Sminthurinus signatus. Next base: position 69,639 of record JABASP010000094.1, read on the forward strand.
TATCCTGGATCTTCTTCTCACAGGTAACTAAAACAAATAGCAAATGAAAAATCATCTCGTGTGGTATTTTTATAGATCAAAAAGTTTTTTACTTTTATTTCTTTTTCTATGATCTGCAAAAGTAATAAAAAAAATGCTAGGCTTTTGGTCATTCATCTTTCAAAAATTCTTATAGATATTAAAAATGAAGAGATTGTAATAAAAAGTATTTTTGGTTTGTTTTTCTTCTTTTTTTGAGCAGAGATGGTCGGATTGAAGTTGGAGATGAGATAGTAAATGTGAATGGGAAGCGACTTCGTGCTCTCAGTTCGGAAGAAGCCACTCTCGCTCTCCAAGTTGCCGCCATTAATTGTGTACAAATGGAACTCCTGATTGCACGAGAAAATACTAATACTAATATCAATAATGGAAATACCATGTGCTGTGATAGGGACATTTCAGGGAGTATGAGAAATACTAATTGTAATTGTCCTGGTGCTTGTACTTGTGGATCTCGGAACGTGACGGAATGTCCAGTGTATGAAACTCTCCATCACCAAAAACCTTCATCCAGCCTCCATCAAAATCAAATGAGATATTCACAACAAAAGCACCAACAGAAGCAACAACAACACGGTGACAAAATTAATCCAATTATTCCAACACACACGACTGATGATGAGGATGAGATGAGAAGTTTAAAGTTGGGTGAACCTTCTTCTCTTTTAAATTCTTCTTCTTGTTCTTCTTCCTCTAAATCCACAGTTCATGGGACTAGTAATACAAATCGTACGGGAGTTTACTACTCCCATGAAACTATTCTAGAGCAAAGTGATGAGAGTTTGTCTGAGGAATTACTCGTCACTAGTGTTGCTGCAGCAGCCAATGGAAATGGAAATAAAGAAGATGCAAGTTTACTGTGGACACCACGAAGAAATGGACGAAATGTGATGAAACAATCCTCCTCAATCCCCAGTTCCCTCCCACTCAGTGACTATTTGAACTCCTCTACTTGTAATTCCGAGGTGGTTATTCTTCGACGTCCTTCCAAAGACAGCCAAAGTGTTGAAAATCCAAATCCACAGTTGTATCGAAATTCTAATCCAAATCCAAGTTTGAATAATGAATCTTTTAAAATACCTAGTTCAAAAACTCATTCTAATATTCCATCAACTAACTTGTTACCTCCATCCCCAACAACAATAACAACAACAGCAACATCGAATTATCCACTCAGTCCCTGGGCCCAAAAAAGTCGTCGTCATAGCACCCTCACCTACTTCAATGCAGATGCGGATGCCATCATTCAAGCTCGTACCCGAGCTGAAAAGATTGCTGCCACCGGGTTTGCCCTTCGAAGTATGAGTCAGCAAGTGGGCGAGGAAAATAATAGCACTGGTGTTGGTATGAGTATTAATAACAGTGGGAATTACTCGGCTAGTGCAAATGCAGAGTCAATTAATTATTATTTAAATGCCACGAATTTGTGTACCCTCCCAAGAAAATCTAAACAGTCAAAATTGAGGAGTAATAATAATAACAATAGTAAGATGATGATGGATCCGCATGAGCAACAACAACATCAACAACAACAATGTGGTCAAGCGGGTAGTATTGTGTCGGCGGCTCCTTATTTCTACAAGATGCACACGGTTACCTTTGAGAAGGGTCCGGGGAAGAAGGGACTCGGCTTTACTGTTGTTGGAGGAAAAGATTCCGCCAAGGGAGACATTGGCATCTACGTCAAGAGCATTCTGGCTAATGGACAAGCAGCTGAATATGGCAATTTATTTGAAGGTTAGTGTAATTTTTAAAAAAGCTTTTTAAATTAAGTATAAGATTATAGCAAAAGGTTTAGCATAAATCATAATGCAGTGGACAAGTTAGTGAGGATTTTCTGGCAATTATATTATCAATTTATCTACAATAATTATTATTGTTTTAGAAAATACAGGCAATAAAAAAATATAGATAAGGAAGTAGGAAAAATATAATCACTGGAACTGGTTTTGGCTTTGGAAATGACATTGAGAAATTCTCAACATAATAAAATTACTAGAATTTTTCAAATCCAAAAACCAAAAAGACGTGTATTCTTTAGACTAAAATGATAGAATTAAAATTTAATCAAATTAGGTCACAAATATCACAAATAATTTGCAAAATTAATCAGAATCCATTCTTGATTTTTTCTCAGTAGATAAATGAAGCTTTTTCCTTTTTATGGAAAATGAAAACAAGAGTTTTTACGTTACACGTTACCCTTTGAAAATTTATAGGCTGATGACAGTGCAAACATGTGTAAAAAAATTAAATGTGTACCTCGAAGCTCTGTTTTCTGTTTTAAGCTTTATTCTATTGTAAGGTTGAATGTGCAATGCGCACATGCTTCAATGTATGATGACAGGACATGAGACATGAAACGACGAGTCTAATTGGTTTCTGCTTCGAATTTCACTCATGTCAAAGTACACAAAGTCCGCTATCCATCAACAGTCGACTCTGCTCAAATTCAAAATCAAATTCAAATAAACTCTCTCGCTCTCTCTCTTTGTCTCTCTTTGCTCTATTTTGTTCGCTTAATTAAATCTTCGTTTGGACAGCTGACGCTCTGTAATTTACCATGTTCACTTTTGGAGTTGTAGCTCTACTTTGTTTTACATTTTACAAGATGACTGCAAACATTATGCATGTAGTATGTAGTATGATGACAATATTATGCATGTTTACATATTGTGTCCCATGTTTCAAATGGCTTGAGGCTCAAAACCAAAAAAGCGCAATATATTCGTAGAAACCTATTTGTAGTAGTACAAAATACAAAAGTACATGGACAATCCACGTGCAACTCATGTTCAGTAGTCAGTAGTTGAAAGGAGATTTACAAAAATAATTAAATTGTGTGGTCACATTTGTGGAAGGTGGACTGGATTTTGTGTAATGTGTGCAGTGTACACATTTAGTAAATTAATTCGATTTACCATAAGTCTTCCATGTCTATCTATATAATAGTATCCACACGACTTAAAAGTACGGACAGATAATAGATAGAGAATACATTTAAAAAGATATACACATGGAATTTCAGAATACTTTTAACTTTTAATGAATTGGCCTCAGGCTTTAAATTGCAGATTCAGATGTCAGGAACAGGTGACATTACAACATTGGAAAACAATACTTGATTTCAAATTTCAAATTTAACGAAAAGACAAAGGACAATTTTCATTTCTCTTGCCTCATGCTTCATTGAAAGCAGATTTCATTTATCTCTATTTCATTTGTTAAAGATAGTCGTGTTAATTCATTTCTGATAAAACTTCAGATTTCAGACTGTAGACTCTTATGTATTGAAACTGATTAAATTACTCAAAGAAAGCTCACGAACTTGGATAATATTTCTATTAATGTCTAAAATCTGTAGTCCTGTTCAATCTTTTTTTTTTACTTTTTATTATTGAATCAACTCACGAATTTTGTACGAATTACGAATTATCAGTTCAGTTGAGTCTTTTAAGAGTCAGGAGTCAAGTGCGTCAGCCCTTTATCGTATTCTGTATTTTATTATCATTCCCAGAACTGAGAACTCACACAGAAATTCACAAAATAAAAATAAAATGAAGATAAAAGAGAGAACAAGGAGAGGATTTTGGGGAAAAGTATTCATGTTTTGCCAAGTGCAAAAAAACAACAACAAAGTGCTTAAACTTACTATATAAACAAATTTCCATACTCCATACTCCAAAGGTAGAATGCAATATTTGTGTACATTGTACATACATTTGTGTGTATATTTTGTACAAAGTAAAAAAGCGTGTAGAATACAAAGTACAGAACAGAGACAAACAACATAGTGATGATGATGATGATATTTTGAACAATGCTGTGTGATTTGCAAACAGAATAATAAATCTCTAGTGTAGTAGTTTCAGCTTCCGGTTGTTTACTTGTCCGTTAACGCACTGCATATTTTATGAGAGGTCAAACATGTAGAATGTCGAATGTCGAATGTAGACCTGAGTATATTTTTATGTCCACTGCTTGTCTGTAGTCTGTAGTCTGTAAAAATGTTTTTATATATCATACGAGATATGGGATTGAGCAAAAAGTACAAGCTACAAAAATGTACAATGTACAAAGTACAAGGTGCGTAGTTATTTAGAACTGTACGGTGTGCAATGTACAATATATTTAGAGTACATGGTTCATGGTTTTCATATCAACCTTCACTTCAGCAATTCTCTCTTCTCTGGATTGATGTATAATAAAATGCTAATAATAATTTTTTTGTTTGTTTCAATTCAGGTGATGAAATTATAACGGTTAATGCAGGTATGTCTTCATTTTTTATAATTTATAACTTATAGTATCTAATATTTAGTATATTCAATTTAAAATACTTTCACTATTGTCATAAGACATAACATATTATATATTATATATTATACATATAATATATTTTTTAGTCTTTTTGAAAAGATATCATAACAGTTGACTTTATGATTTACAGTTCCACTTCAAGGAATCACCCATGCGGAAGCCATCGCCATGTTCAAAAAGATAAAGCAGGGTGAAGTTATTCTGCAGGTTGTCAGACGGACAGCTGGAGCCAAATCTAGGTAAAATACTCAAGTCTCATATGGATGTATTCACTATAATATCTTTACATTTTACTTTAGAGTAAATTTTTTATTCGAAATAAGTATGATATAAACTGCTTTGTGACAGTGGACACGAGCCTCGAGAAAAGATAAAAAAAGAGGCACATTTTTTACTACTATTTTATGAGCTATTTTTCCTCGATAAAAAAGAAAAATACCCGTCTATGACATACGCGTATATTTTATCGACTGCCTCGAATCTCGAGAAAATATTATGGACATTATTATGAAACCATTGTCTGTCCTGTGTCCGTATATTCCATACTCTGTGAACTAATACATATAATATAAATTGTATCTTCTTATCAAAATTGCAGATCTCCCAAATCCAAATCCTGTGATGACTTGGAAAGTATCGACAGTTAGTTGCTAAAAGAAATTGTAGAAGAAAGCTTAAAGAAGAGGGAGAAAAAAGCCAAACGTGAGCCAAAAAAAAGAAGGGAGAAGACAATGTTAAATTCAACTACATGGGATGAAAATGAAAATGAGTGTGAGAATGACAAGAACAAGGACGAGTAGCAGTCACCAGTTCCTGATTCCATCCAGCAAGACCAAAAAAACAAGACCATAATATTGTAGATAGCTCAAGTGGCTTAAAAATATATTTGAGACTCCAGACTCCAGACTCCAACCTACTCCAGAAAAAGAGAGAAAGATGCCAGAATCCAGCATCCAAAATGTATCTATGTAGAATGTAGAATGTCCAGACTCCCCAATCCAGAAGAAAAGAAGGAAAGAAAAGAGAAAAGACAAAGATATGGAAAATTTAAAATACCTCTGGAATCTGGAACCATGACAACATCAACGACACCCTCATCACAACGACATCACCATCCTGTATTACACATTATATTGACAAGACAAAAGATAGAAGAAAATGTAACATGTAGTAGTGCTACAGGCACTCTTCTTCTTCTTTTTCTTCTACTCTCTTTGAATCTCTACTTTAGACTTTTTACTACTTTATTATTTACTTAGGCTACAATTTCCAATTTACACACGTGCTCCGGCTACTCGTTTTTTCCGAGTATAAACTAAAATCTCTATAGTTCGCATTCCCGTATTATGTACTATGTATTAAGTATTAAGTATAAAAACTCGTCTTCTAATAGTATAGTGTTAAGCATAATACATATTACATATGATAACGATAATGTTGTAAAGTTAAGTAGTAATGTTGTCTGTACTCTGTTGTCTTTTGTCAAGTTACATATGTTATATTTTATATTATATTTGTGTTATCTTGTGGTCATATAGTTTTTTTGTACTTTTACACATATCCAAGTTGTTTTATACACATGTATCTAAGACACAGACTGTCCAGGGTCCAAAGTGTTCCTTCTTCTCAGTATCTTAGTTTTAAATTCAAGTTCTGTCAACATGAAAAAAATAAGTTGTTATACATTGTCAATTGTCACACTCAACACTCAACACTAAACTTCAAATACATTCAGAAAAAAGTAGAGATAAAATATTACGCATTACGTATTATATAACATAACATAACATAACATTGTCACTCTCTTATCTCTGAGACACTCTGGAATTCTTAAAAGAACTGGAGCTGAAGAATATAAACTGATAGACTTTTAAATTTACACTGATCTTGAGTTTTAGAAAAAGAGAAATGGAGAGAGAGCTTTCCCCACAAAACAAATCCTTGTTGGCAATAAAGCCTAAACATTGCAAGATAGATTACTTTTCTTGATCATGGAATCCGATTAGAAAAAACCCCCTCTACTTGTAGATTCCACCTCCAAGTAAAAATATATTGTAAAATTCTGTTATATTTTCTCAGCATTTTACAATACATTTTTCCCCACCATCATTTTTGTCATGGATTTTTTTATTTTATTCCTGATCACTCAGCCGAAAGCACTGAAAACTGAAAACTGTTGTCAATGCAATATCCTGCTTTTAATAGTTTTGGTTGCCATTAGTTACAGTCCTGATATTATGAGTTGAGGAAATGTGATTAAATATACTGAGGACCGACATACGTCTATTTTTATGTATTCCAAATCCCAAAGCATCCAAACCATATTCAAATTATTTAAAACGACTACGAAAAAAATACATGCCAAAGTCTTTGTTTTACTGATTACTGATTGATAATTTTTTATTGATATTTTTTACTTGTACTTTTATTCCAATGCAGTTTTTATTACTCACACGACTCTTTGTAAATAGTATTTATATGATCTAAATTAAGGTATAATGTATAATAGTATTTTAAAGGTTAATGTATTTAAGAACCAAAAAAATGTCAAGTGTTTTATATATGAGACTTGATACAAAAATGCAAATAAAACATATTGCAATATATATATATAGCAAGGTTAAGTATAAGACAAACGACACGAGTTAAAAATAATATTATGTATGTATGAGCACTGGCGAATGTGAGAAATGGCCAATTTAAAGATATTCATTCTGGTCTGTTTCAAAATAATACACATTTTAGTTTTTAATGTATGAGATATTATTACAGTATACAATATACAAATAAGAAGGTACACGAGATAGTTTAATGCAAATGATGGAACGTTGGATATTATTATTATTGTTATTACTAATTAATTAATTAATTAAATGAATATTTAAGTCGGTATATGGCTGATATTTTGCGCGAGAGAGGGTATGAGAGAATCTCAAAATTGTACATAAATATTTATGGTGGACGAACAATGTTCTGTTTATAAATTCATATTTGAGATTTTATCAATTTTAATTACAAATAAATGTAATATTTAAGGATATAATTTTCTGTTTCAAAAAAAACATCATGTACATAATATATTTACACATAATTATTTTACCTTTTTTATTTGATTTATTTTTACAAGAAACAGAAATAATGATGTCTAGTCGGTATAAATAAAAAATGTTACGACGATTTTTACTCTGTATGTTTTTATATTGTATTTATTTATTTATTTATTTAACTGTACTCGATTAATAATATGAGATAATATATGAGAGAGAAAGAATATAATAATAATTGTATTACAAAAATGATATATTATACGGAGTAACAAAAATATTTATTTTACACACAGATATTTTATTGAAAGAAAAAAGCTTATTTTAATATTTATTGTTGATTGATGTATTAGTAATTTTAAGTTTAATTATGTATTTAATGTTTATGTAAAAAAAATCGTCTCATTTTTTATTCTATTTTAAAAGTATTTTATATATTATATGGCATCATCAGCTTTTGTTGCTGTTTTTTAACTGATATGATATATAAAAAATTACTCATGACATTTATATTACCCATTAAAATTTAAATTATATTGTTATATATAAATCACACTCATGATATTATAATCACTATGTATTTATTATGTAATGAGAATCTATTATTTCATAAAAATATGATGATATTTCTCGAAAAGTAACTGAAAAGGTTACTGAATTTAATATTGAACATAAAATAAATCAAACTGTTTTTAACAAGAAAAATAAGAATATGAATAACTATGTAGTTTTTGCTCATGATTCATGATTATTTCATCGATTGATCGAAAATCTTATCCTTGAAGCTGAGTCATCACAATGGAATAGGTCGCAATCACACTCAAAACCTTTTTCAAACACAAAGTACAAAATTATTGTTCGCAAATTAAAATGTACCATTAAAAGATTAATTCATGAAAGCAAATTTAGAAAAAAGTATTATGTAAAAACTTTTTTTGTACCGTTCCGATGAAAGAATATGTCACTGTGAAGAAATCAAGTCCTCTAAAACCAATTTTATTTGTAGAAAGGTCATGAAAAACCATCATAATGCCATGAGTAGTTTCATCATTGTTTTGTTTCTCGACATCTTGTTGCAGGTCACTCGACTCGTCAGATTGAAATCGCGTGGTTATTAAAGTTCCCATGTCCTGTGCCTAAATCCATAATTCAATGATGATTAATATTATACAAGTAAAATCTAAATCCTGAAGCAAACTGAAAACTTACCGCCTTATGAACTTGTGCTTCAGTTAATAATTCTGTGGCAAACATGAAGAAAGAGAGCATCAATAATAGTTTCAGGTTCCATTCCGATGTCGACTTAAACATGTCCATAATATTTACGGAGAAATGAGCAACGCCTGCTAGAATGCTCATTAAAATCGTGGTCCCGTAAGCTTCATTAAATTGTTCAATGATCTTTGTAATCTTATAGAATCTTCGAATATCCTACATAAAACATAAAAGTAAAAAGTATTATTAATATTATTTATTATGTTTCTTATCGTATTTAGTATACTTGAAATAAAATACAATAACAAAATAGTTTTTGACGCACTTGCACAGTTTCTACAGTTTTGGAAGAAACAGCTTCAGTGTACTTGAAGAAAGTATAAAAAACTTTCCAAAACAGCAAAGCAGATAGGGTCATCAAAAGTTTAACCATAACCCAAGTCAAACAACTGTACAAGCTTACTACAACGTACAAACACCCCAGAAAAATCTGAAAATAGCTTGAATCCCATAAAGATGATGAAGTAGTAGACTGTGTAAAAGTGTCACTTTCCCTCATTTTGCTCAGAACTGTCTGATTTGGAGAAGTTTGATAAAGATTCCAATATTGATGCATTCCCGTGACTCCACAATTTTGCAAATATCGAAATAATGCGTTTTCATTTTCATGAGGGATTTTGACAGGATTCCCACAATTTAATCCACCACTGTAAAGAAAGGAGTGATAAAAAGAGAAAGCAACATATAGGAGTAAAAGGCTGGTTGACCCAGAGCAGATCTAATAAAGAACAACAAGGAACAAACCTGAATACAAGAATTTTAACCTTTTCATGTTTTCTTTGTTTCATTATTGAAAATTTCGGCTGAATATTGAATTCTTTTTCATTTGAGTTCCTTACGACTTTCTTTGGCGGAAACCTGCAGCCTGCTTTCCCAACACATGAGGTCATTTCCTGGATGTAGTTGAGAATTTTACACATCTTCTCCCCTTTGGTTGCGATGCAGTAGCAAAATGCAAGTCCCGCAAAGACGTAGGCTGTCCCCATAATTTTCAAGATTGCCACGCTGGGATGATCACCTAAGAGAGTTACCTTCCAATAAATTGTCGCCGTAAAGTGAATTGCTACGGCCACGTGGATCAAAAATCCTATTATCTACACAAATCAAATAAATAATTATTCCTTCATAATTCAAAACTGTCTCAAATTATTATTACTAAATCAGCCTATATTTTAAATAAAATTAAAAGAGACAAACCTTTCTTATCCATGATCCCGGTCGATAGCGATAGAAAACATGATTATTTTCCCCTAAACTCGGCACGAATTCATATGAGCAATGTTGATAGAGGATGAGTCGGAGAAAGTATGAAATGGGATGGAGAAAGTAAACTAAAGAAGGCTCCTCATCCTCTTTGAAGTCTCGTAGTATCTTTGCATCACTTTCACTACTTCCCGAGTCCTCAATAGCAACGGAAACGAGAGTATTCTTTTTTGAAAAGTATTCAAAATAGTTTCTATCCTTTTTCACCATTTTCCCCCAATGAAATTTTAATCCAGTCACTTTAAAACACCAACTGCAAATGAGTAACTCCTCTACAAGTATTTTCAAAAGTCTTCATCAGTGCAGCCTTGATACTTGATTCTTGATAATTGATATTTGATAAGTTCAATGCTCAATGCTCATGAAATTGATCTTCTGTCAACGGCTAACGGTTTGCTTATTCAGGGCGTTCCGCTTTTTTAGACGGACATTTATTGATTCGGCTTCCTGTTTTATAGCCTCTGTTTGCTAAGATGATTACCGATTAACATGTCATATGTCATGCATTATGTGAAAAAGCTGGTGAAAGTCTACCGTCTACTGTTTTCTGCTTTCTCTTGCCTGTCTCACTCATATGTTATGACGTCACTTGATACGAAATTAGTTTGAAACTACAACAGGTAATTTGTATTATTTTTTTGACTAATGACACGCACATGACTAACGACTTTTGTCTTTTGTCTTTTTTTGTATAAAAATTATTACGTTATGTTTAATCGCACGCGAACCTCACTGTTGCGCACAGAGTAAAATAACTAATTTTCTTGTAATAAATATATTTCACTGTTTCTAAATTCTAAGTTCTAATGCCTGTGTTTTTTCAAGCTTTACGCTATAAGCTGCAAGTTGGAATATGACTTGAGTTATTTGTTTTTGTTTACCAAAAGCTATAAAAGTAAAATAATAAGGAAATACACAACATGAAAATGACAAAAGTGTGGCACACTGAAACTCGAGTCAATCAATAAATACACGAGAATCCGACTATTGTCTTCTTCCCTGTTGACTCGTTGACAAGTACCTAAGTGAAAGGGTTCGTTGTCTAAATATTACATTTGTGCATGTATTTCCTACTTTGTCAACTACTGTGCTCATTTTTTATTTGGCATGTGTATCAATATTCAATATTCAACATGTATCAACTGCCAACATGATAGCTACAAGCTATACGGTATGAAATACAAAATGGTTTAATTACATTTGAGAAAGTCATAAATATCGATTTACCTATTCTAGATTCTACAGAGTCTAGAGTCTGGATTATAGAACACTTAAAAACTAAAACTATTGATTACTTTTGTGCTCTTCGCCATCCTCTATTCAAAAATTGGGGATAATAGTAAATTAAAATTCATAACGAATAAAAATGATGATTATTGACAATTTTCACAAAGTTCATTTTCTACATCAGCCAGATTTTAGATCCAATATTTTAAATTTTAGATAGTCCACTAATTGGATGCCCGGGAGTATTGCATAATGACGATAGTATATTGAACAACTTGACTAAATACCTAAAGAGAAAAAAAGGAACAAAAGAAACGAAATATAAATACTAAATACACAATGCTGTATTTTTTATTATGCAATAAGCAATAACCAATGCGATGACCAATGGCACTCATAAATCATTACCGTATATGACCATGTATTAAGCCAGGTCTACTACTTGAACACTTTGGTGAGTACTGGCGTACTAAAAGAGGCTGGCTGACTATTTGCAGCTTTTAGTTTTGCAATGCATTGTGCTTGTGCCGTATGCACACACACACAAAGTGAATGGGATTTTTTGCTCCCTTTCACTTTTTCCTGCATAGCAAAGCATGGCTTAGTACTTGAACACTTTTGTCAGTACTGGTCTACTAAAAGAAGCTGGCTCACTGTTTGCAGCTGGCTTAATACATGGTCATATACGGTAATCAAAATTTCCCTTACTGATAAAAGTAGTCCTTTGTTGAAAGTAAATAAATCCCCAAATCGGATTTTTGTTGGTTCTTGTGCGAGCAAATCATGAATGGATTTTATCTAAAAAATAAAAAGTATACTGTGTCATTTTCAAAATTACTTTAAATACGAAGGAATAAGACGGTTAAACAAGTTTAAAAAACTGTACTGTACCCCTAATGCTGCAGAATGATCTTCAGACTTTACATTCACCATGATCAAAGTCATCTTAACCTTTTCCTCCTAAACACATATACGATTATTATGATTATTACTATTGTTATTAGTAATCAATAATTCATGATACATGATTCACAATTCACAAAAAATCCAAAGACTACGCAAAAACTCTCCACTGCTCACCTCTGCAGAAATCCAATCCGCAGCGTTCAATTTAAAATACGTCCGAGCAAAAATAAAAGTACCACTCATTGCCCACATGGCACACAACATTTGGAAAAATTCATTGTCCCACGGCATGGTTAAAGCGAGAAAAGCACAAAATGTGGCTGAACCCAGAGTGTTAAAAAGGCCATACAATTCACTTGGCGTCTGAATCTCATTTACCAAAGAGCACTGATTTCGAATTCGGACCAACATGTTTCGCCAACTATTGACTAACTGTGATGTTGGAGATTCACAGATAGTTGTATGATGAAGATTGGAGGAGGATTGTGACTGTGTTGTAAATGGAAGAATTTCCCAATGGACCTGCACAAACAAATAATCATATTCATATTTCATTTTCAATGTTATGTAAAATGTAAAAGTTTTATTTTCTTTTTCATATAGTCTATCGTCTTTCATCCTTCATCGTATACCTTTTTGAAAGCATCCTGACACACTTTGTACATGAGTACATTCCTTACATCGCCCGAAAGATCTAATATTACTAGTGAAATCATCCAGGTAACTGTAACGAGACAAGAGAGGGGTGTACTCAGCTGTTCTAAAAAGGCAGCAATGGACCAGACTACCATCAACAATGAGGGGGCAGCCAGGTACAGCAGTAAAATCCTTTCGGTAGTAAATAATTTTCCATCCTTTCCGTAATTTTCCCGATAATAGTGGGTAGGGTGTTTATATGGGAAGTTTTGATCAAATTTTATCCAAGTATTAAGAAACTGTGAGAGCTGTCGGGATTTTTTCCAACTCACCAATATTGAAAAAATATGACCCGGAGGAACTACAAAATATGCACTGTTTATAGAAAACAGAACTGTAGACTTTTCAGTAGCACTAAAATTCCCATTTGTACGAATTTCCATGTCTATCTTTTCATGATTTATAGTGCTGTAAAGTATATAGATACAAAATGTAAAATTTCCATTATTTCATAGGGACCAAAATTAATCAATTATCAATTTCAAAAAGAAATTACTTTGTAGTATTTTTCAAAATATTTTTGTTAGGAAGCCTATTCCAAATCCTCTTGTTCGTCTGTCCGTGTTTAATTAGCCACCTAGCGGTCATTTTCGGAGCTCGCCAGTGGCGTCATCTAACGGTCAAATTTCTAACTATAGTGGGCACTGTTTTAAGCGCCCGTTTGAAGTACTTCTATAAAGATTGGCAGACACGATGACGACTTTTTTTAGTCAGCTTCGCTTCCATAGCCTAAAGCATATAACTTTATGCTTTCGAGGCGATATAAAATCATCACAAAGTGACGATTTTTACTTTATTTACTTTTTTTTTAAAAATCCCTTTCGCTATTTTCTCACCTTATACTGATGATTGGAGTTTTGAGTGCAAATTCGTAAAAATAAACTATCCAACAGAAGACAACCCAAATCATGATGAGAGTGGCAATAACAAACTTCAGTGACACTACACGTATTCCATATTTTTCATCTGCATGTTTTACTACTTGTATCGGAGTCATCCCCAAAATATTGGAGAAGAATATCCAAATTGTAAATGACCTTCCAACCAACGGTTTGTGTACAAGGTCATTTTCACATGAATCGGGGTTCTTTACATTTGAATCAGAATCAAGAGAAGAGGGGCTACATAAACTACTACTTGCAAACATTTTCCTAAAGAAGGCTCGTCTGTGCCCAATCACCAATCACCAGTACAGTATTTTTCTCAAGTTAGAATGTGACACAAGATGACCAGATGAAGTAAAAGATGTTTACAACTGCTTCCAAGTTCTATGGAATCTGTTTGGGTTATTCCAGCTTGTTTCGAGCTGACTACTGTATGAGACAATTACTAGAATCAATGAACATGCATACTTTTGAGTCTATTAAGTTTGCTTTCTCGCTCAATGAAAGACTTTCACCCCAAATACAAAATATACAATAATATGCCGTTGTGAATTGGGAATGACTGAGCGGCACGCCTCATTATCAAACAAAAGCTATCATCTTTTCATTCGTAACTTGTAATGTTTTTATACTGTAGATACGGAGAAACGTATGTATACCTACATACATTGTACATTCATATTTTCATAAGGTAGTCTAAGGTATTTTCTAGGTTTCCGGAGGTCATTAAATCAACTGCGTTGCAACTACAACATTTTTACATTCAAACACAAAAGAAAAACTGAGAAATCCCTTTGTCTACTTGTGAGTTTGTAAACCCATATTTTTAGGGAGCAAAGTAGAAAAGTACGGTCAATGATAGGAATATGTCAGCAAAATTTGAAAAATGACATGTCAGTGGCATAAATTGACATAAACTGACAAAACCCTCAAAATTTCCAGAAA
>JABASP010000095.1:0-84009 GCA_019776565.1 Sminthurinus signatus
AAGGCTCAATGAGATTCTCATGATATTCTAATGATATTCAATGAGATATTCGACCAAAAAACCCATCATTCACCATAATAATATTTTTTTCTGAGGGATAATATAAAATATAATATAATGGAAATGTAATAAATTTCTCACAAAGGAAAAGGACAAGAAAGAACAAAGCTACAACTTTTATTAAAAGTAAATATAAAGGGATATGAAAACATGAAAAGATGGACAAAGGAAAGTTACAGCAAAGTCAAGTCCAAGGTATGGTTTCTTAAGTTATTATTGAAACTGTGTAAATGAGAATGTCATAAAAATAATAGAGGAGAAAAACAACAAGATGTAAAAGAGATGAAGGACAAAGAAAGTCAACTAGGGACCTGAGGACTACTTCATAAAGAATAAAGAAAGGAGAAATATAGAAAGAAGATAGAAGGCTAATATGATGGTAAAATCATCATTTTCTTTGATTTTCTTTGATCCTGAGATGATGATGACAGAAGAACAAAAACAAAGACAAAAACAAGGGCACGGACATGAGAAAACATTAGAACTTGTTTGTATGATAGCCAATTTTGAGCACAATGTCAATGTCTCTTGGCGTCATGAAAATCTAGTCTCTTTCTACTTCCTTCATCCTCCATATGTCTCATTTTTTACTATATCTACTTCTAAAGTCAACTGAACCAGGGCTGAGTCAAAAAGTCAAGAACGTCGGTTTTCGGTTTACAAAATCTATGAAGATGGACGCACTTGAACTCAAACAGCTTCCATTTCAACTTTGTACTTTGTACCCCGTTCTATTTATTCTCCTTTTGTTTGTAGATTCTCTATTCTTGGTTCTGGATTTGTATTTACTTAGCCATACGACATACGACATACGACATTTGATGTTTGACTGTGAACTTTGAACTATGACCACGCGAACCCTGTCCAAACAACTTGGGCAAGGTACTCAAACAGTTTAAATTAAAGTTTTTATACAAAATCCTAGAGTCTAAACAATCAAAAAGCACTTTGAATTTCATTCTCTTTTATCAACTATAATATTTTATGCGTTCAACTCTACGCTCTATTTACACGTATACCTAATATAGAAATGGAGAGTCCAGAGTCCCGAGTCACCCCTAAATGTCCTTAAGCTCTTAGTACATCTTTTAGTAATTTACCGTGCTCTTTTAAGTTCCCCTGACTCTAAAATGACTAAAACACACAACGTCTTCAAAGCCTTTCAAACTTGCAATTTGTCTTTGCCATTTTGATAAATGAGCAAATCTTTATTAAATAATAAAGAATAAAGAACCAATGCCAATGGATAAAACACGAGATTTAATTGTGTTTTGTGTCTATTTAAAGCTCAAGAAACGTCAACATACAATGGGGAATTAATAGGCAAGCTAATAAATACTGGATCAACGGGAAATTTACATTAAATTCTCAAAATGACTGAAATTAAAAACTAAAACAACTAGTGAATACTAATTTTACTCTCAATTTTCTTTAGCGCCGAGATCCAAAATCCAAAATTACACTTTCTAATACTCTATTTCCTCCATTCACTCATAATTCAGGACCGCTTGTTCGTTTGTTTTTTTTCCAGTCTCTCTGAATCTTTGTCTCACTACTTGATTTTTGAAATGACACAAATGCAAGTGTATCTTTATCATGCTCTTTTCAAGTACCATTTGAACATGGAATATAAAATATATTATAATACATCTAATCAAATTACAACAGAATTTAATGCAGATAAAACCCAGAATCTAGAATGTTCATTGAAAATTGAAAGGGAGGCTCTCAAAAAAAAGATGTGAATACATTTGATTCAAAGAGAAAACTCAAGTGGGGAGAAAATATCAAGAGTTTTGACTTTCTCTTCATCTTCCACTTTGTATGTTGTATTTGTATTTTGTCCCGTACGCTGGTTTTCATTCAAAAACCAACTCAAAACTTGATGAATAGGTTTGAAAGAAAGCCACAGAAACTGAAATAACTAACTATTGAATCGTAGATAGAAATAAAAATAGTAATAGAAAACCTGATATCTGGTTTACTGAGAATTGAACAGGCGGATTTTGAATATAGAATTATATGGAGACTTGCATTTTCTCTTCGCTAACCTCAGCTTTACACCAGTTTGAAAGTTTCCAAGTCACTACAAATTCTAACTTTCAGAACCTTGCATTCACGTCACAATGTTCAAAAGGATGGAAATCTATTCCTTGGATCGTCATTCACATATGCAACTGACAATAATAAATAATAAAAACTGGACTTTTCCATCATTCCAGTCATTTTCCTGGAAGTCCTCAGTCTATATGAGTATTTACACCTACACAATCGTCAGTATGAATAATATAATATATTGCAGGGTTTAGCGTTTTCGCGGGAAGGAATGAGTTGAGTTATAGAATTGTTACAATTAGTAGAAACCTTTTTCAAGATTACAAATAGCAAGATTAGCGCAAAATACAGAATGTAGATGATATATATCGTAAATCGTAACTCGTACCATGGACTATGAAAGCTATTACTTATCTATACGTACAATCCAATGATAATGAAATACATGGATAATTTAATGCTCATTTTCTTAGCGAATCAAATCAAAGGAAACGGAAATTCTCTTTTCTTCCTTTTCCTCAGAAAGGAGAGCGGAAGAACGAGGAAGGCATGCCTCATGTCTTCACTGTTACACAGTAATTTACGATACAAGAGAAAAAAATTATTTATTACTATTATTCTCTCTCTGTCTCTCTCTGTCTCTCTCTCTCCCTACTCCGTTTTGATCATTTACGCATCTACTAATAAAAATACTTACTTACTCTGCATATGTACATTTCTACTTGTAATACATACTGGAGTAATGATAATAAGACAAACATTCATTTTGTTTTCTGGCTCATTTATTTTTAATGTTTTTCCTTTGGGAGAAACAGTACGAATTACAAGTGAGGAACTACATACTACATTTGAATTACGAATATGATGAAGAATGAAAAAATGTCCATGGAAAGCAGAAAATTTTATGTATATAGGAAAATACTTTTTTTGTAGTCATTTCTCAAGTCTCAAGTAAATACGAGAAGGATTTGGATTTTCCATGATTGCGATTGCCTGCATGTGAAATGGGAATGTGAAAAACCATTTATAAATACAATACCCTGTGCTTTTGTTCAGCATTCATTGTTCATTGTATGTATTACGCTTTTATCTGTGCATGTTTACACAAAATGTACTACGTGCATTGTACAGTGTACAATTTACAGCTCCACTTGTTTTCTACAAAGATACGAAACTTTATGACTAAAATGAAATAAATTGGGGTGATAAAAGACAAAGTGTCTTTATTTTAGTGCGCCGTATAAATGAAAAAGTTAATCAGGGCAGTAGAATTTAATACTTTTTGGTGTCCAATGTACATTGTACATTGTACATACTTAATAAAGCTTGAAGATGTACAATGTACATTGTGCAGGAAAAAGATTACAGTACTTTAAGCTTAACACTTTGGACTCTGGACTCTGGAAATTTACGTGTGATTTGTAAAGTATGTAATAAAAATAAAAATCCCTTTCCATATGATCACCAGCCCTTTCTAGTTGACCCACAGCCCATACATAATATCTACGTATCTACAAAGATACGTTTTAAATATTTTGGTACACAATCACAGTACGCACTTTTTACCTAAACAAACAAGTTTTTTTATCGTACACAATTACAGCATTTACGTCATTTGACCTAATGTGGGTGATGATTAATGATCGTATCGTCTTTTACAATATGTACAGTGTACGTTGTAAATGTAAAAAGATTGTTTTGTACGTGAATTTCCAAACAAAAAAATCCTGTAAAAGACAAAATGTACAGAATGTATTTACAATGTACACAAACCACACAAATGTACAGGAAAATTTCCTTTGAACTTGCTTTTAATTAAATTTTTGGTTGTTGTGCAAGGTGAGAAATAATAATAATAATTGAATAAATTGTACTGTGCATATCAATGAATGGATGAAATTTTAGAATTCTTGGAATGTTTATTATGAAAGTTGTACAAGTCATGTAACGTGTTTCTTCAGGAGACTCACAGAGCCAGAGCAGAGACACTCGTAGTAATACAAGTACAATAAAAACCACATGTCTTAATTATTCATCTTACTGTTGTACATTGTACAGACCAGGGAAAAGAAAAGATGGCACCATGATTAATACGAATCACGGAGAAAGTTCTGTACACCTTCAATTTATATACACACAAAAGATACAAGACAGTTGTACAGAATTCTAATTCTGTAACAGACAATTCAAGTTCCAGGTAAAGAAGTAGAAATACATGTACAACATTTACATACGATAAATCACCCGAGCACCGAAACTTGTGTCACTTGTATTTGATTTGATTTGTTTTTTGTCTTTCGAGTTCCCCGTACGTCGCAACGACAAAACCACAACGAAAATTTCCGCTTAGACCAAACCAGAGCTGCATAATTAAAATTTATCCTTCAACCTTCAACTTCTACAGTTGAAACTGTGGCTTTTACCTCATATATCAATTTAAACCAGATGTCAAGATTCAAGACATGTTCAAAATTTCTTGTTCATTAATAAAAAATAAAAACGCAGGTTCAAAGAAGAATGCGAATGTTTGGCATAAAATAAATATAAACGGGGTGATAGAAAAAGCTTTCGATTTTCGATTCTCGGTTGACGGTATTTACATTTTTTTCTACCTTGTACAAAACCACATGTTATTTTTGACTCTTGATTCTTGAATCTTGAAAATTTCCATGAAAAAATCAAAAAAACCCAAAGCGTTTTATCCACTATCCTAAAATAGCAGTAACAATAATATTTTACTTACTTGGGTAACCTTTCATTTTTTTTGTTTTATTTTACTATTGTATTTTCACACTCCACATTCATACATACATGCGACACTCTGTCGAGGAAATAGTAAAGGAAGAATGGAGTCGTAAGAGTGAAAATAAAGGTTTGATATCAATTCCTCCACAATCCACATCCGAAATCCATGAGATATAAAAAACAAGTATGGAAATGGCAATTGAATGTGGGTCTTAAAATGGTTTATCTGTTTATTCAGGTTGACATTTGGTTTTTGATTAGAAAGAGTAGGAAAATCCAAAACTCCCTCTTTACTCCTTTTACAAAGACAGTAGGCAGTAGACAGGAGAAAGACTGTAGAAAATAAAAAAGTAGTATCCGTATCTATATTCCTTCCAGACAAATGCCGTTGATATAAACATTGATTTCAATCCAAAATCCAAAGATGGCTAAATCCTTCATAAAACCTGCTCCCAGTAAACGAAAAATCCAAATTCAGAAAATGAAGGATTGTTTGCTCAGTGTAGAATGTAGAATGCAGAACATAGAATAACATGTGCTGTGCTATATACATAGATAAACGGTATAGAGTATAGAGTATACAGACTTCACCTCTTATCTTCTCCACTTTTCTGTATCAATATTCCTTTATCTTTTCCTTGATAGTATAGCAAATGCCAGTGCCAGTTTATGATGGAGCAAAAACACGGATACGAATGCGAAATGATACTTGTATCTCTCTTCTATTGCTATGAGCTATGAAAGGAGGAAAGAGGAAATCGGTAGTAGAAAGGAAAGTATAGAAAGTAGTCAAGTAGTGAATACAAAAAAAAGAAGTTTTCTCACTTTTATGAAAGCAAATATAATATAATATTATAGTATAATACATATAGGAAATGGGAGGTATATCTCACATCTGTCGTTTTGTAAGGTTTCTCTCTTAGTTTGTAGGTTTCATCTTTGTTCCTGGTTTGGTTTGGCGTGGTTTGGTTTGTTCGGCCATGTGACAGGGAGAGATTTCACTCAGACCTTTTTATTACATCTTCCAATTTTCTGACTTTTCCTCCTTCTCTCTTTGAATGTCTGTGTGTGAATATCTGTTTCTGTGTCTGTATCTGTATCATGAATGTCTGTGGAGCTCACCTTACGATTGGTAATAAAATATCAAAAAGACTTTTCTGTTTTATAGCTCTTATAAATATTTTAGACTAACTCTGGGGGAATCATGCCTTTCTCTAACTCTCTCTTCTCCACAGAAAGGAGGGAGAGAAGGAAAAACCAAATCTTTCTTATACATTATCCGCAGTCACAGAATCCAGAGGCTCCACAGAATCGAGAATCGAGAATTGAGAACTCAGCATTGAGTAGATAATCTAAAATCTATCTATGTACAAAATACACACATGTATAATGTATAATGACAACTTGATACTTGATATGCTGAATAAATACACAAGACACAGGACACATGTCCATAAAAATATTTCCATCGTTATTATTTTACTACTACTTTTACTTTCACTGACTTTCACCCAACTGTACAGTGTACAACTTACACTAATATTTTATGGCTAATGCGGATATTCCAAATCCAAATTTGGTTCTTTGAAATCCACCATTAAAATTCCAATAACTGTACATCTTTACTGGATAGAAATGTTGCACTGTAGGATGTAGACTTTAGAGCTTAGGGGCAATGAAAGTCCTAAATTTAAAAAAAATAAAATATAATAAGTAACCTTTGTTTTATATTTATTTCATTGACATGTAATCCATGTTTAATTCTGAACATTACTCTACACATGACTGAATTCGTAATCAGTTAGAAGTTAGACGACAAATAACCAATGACCAGTGTCAGAGAAAAACAGAAAGTCATATTTTTTCCTGGTTTCTGGCTACTTCAGCTCAACTACATAAATAAAAGAATAGATTATTTCCTGAGGATAAAAACTATAAAAAACAGCAAAGACAGGCAAAAAACTTTTGTACTATTTTATTATGATTTATTTCTAGATTTGTTCCTTGTTATTCTTTGACGAGTAATATCAGCGACTCATCTATTTTTTATTCCCTGCAAAACTTGTAATTCGTAATTCTTTACGTTTCCATCTTTCACTTAAAAAGAAAAGGACACAAAATATAAAATACATTCCGAATTCCCATTTTTAATCAAAAGTCAAGCTGTTATATTTTTTCCACTTATGCATATGTAAAAAGAAATGGCAACATTGGAATTTACAAGACAGAGAAAGCACATCACAGCAGAGAACTAATTACTTCAAACTGTGGTTGAACAACTAGATTAATAATTATTATTATTGATTACTGAGTACAGAGTATAGTAAACTTACTCACTTGTACTTTTTACAGCGAATTTAAAAGATATACACAATACAAACGGATTCAAATACTGTATACAACTTGATGTTAAACTTGTTAAACGAAAGTTAATTGATGTACATACTCGAGTCTCATTTCGGTATTTGTAAATCTCATTCAATTACTGTGTAAATCTGCATCTCCACATCTGTGAACATTGTACTTTGTGCCTCCTCTTGAGTAAATATCTTTTCATGTAATAGTCTTAAAATTACCAATTCCAGTGCCTCATTATTGGATTTTCGAATTGGAATTTCAAATAGAAATCAAAAACATTATTTCACCAGTCTTTTATTTCTTCATTCCTTCCCGTTTGCCACTTGTTACAGACTGTTTATAAAATCAAAACCACAGCAAAATGATTTTACCCTCATTTCTCGCTCATTCAAAAAACTTCAAATGCGCTTTTCATTAAACTATTTTTGATTTTAGGACCATGAAAGGGTTTTTGTTTTTACTGTGCTTCAAATCTTTAATTACTTGAAAATTTGAAATCATAACAAAATAATATTCTGTTTTACATGGAAATTTGAAACGGATTTGACATTTGACATGTAAGCTGTAATTTATGGTTTATGGTATTTGGCATTTGTTGTAAATTGTATTGTGGTATCTTAAATCATCACCATGTGTAATATTTTATGCATTACCCAAAGGAGAGAAAGTTGAAAAGTTACTCTAGAATTACAAAGTACAAAAACACCACATCCATCATTATTATCATTATTACTGTTCGTTTGGTTATCAAAAATACTACCGGCACTTTATACTAGAGTTTCAAAGTATTTTCAAGTATTTCAAACCAGTACTCAATTTTCGTAGTGTCGAGTGTCGAGTGTCAAAAGTTGAGTTGCAAAACGCAAGGCTCAAGTTTGTCCAAGAATTCATCAAAATCTCATCTTACCTCAGGCCATCCATTTGTTCAAATGCTTTCATGAGTGAATATGAATATAAATATAAATATGATGGTGATAAAAATGAAGAGTACTGAACGGAACCACACGTTTTCATAAGTTCTTGAGCTGCTAAACAAAACAAACTGTGATAAGCCGCCGTTGCGAAGACGACACAAAGAACTGTGTACAAAACATAATACGTACATCTACGAGTTCAACTTATAAGCTCAAGCTTATGTATTTATGTATCTATTTCTATTTTTTATGTATGTATGAAATTCAAGTTTTGTGCACATGCAATTTAAGATGATTGGAATAAATGATGTATTTTGTGTTGTTCCCATCCTCCACTCAATTGATGGAAAAGGTGTTGAGATAAAACACGGTGAACATTTTTCAACATTTCCATTCTTTTTGCTTCTTGTTGTTTGTTGTGTGAATTAGATTCAAAGAGATCAGAGATTGTAGATTGTACCAACAACAATAGCAGTGCAAGAGAAATCACAAGAAGAAAAGAGCTAAAATTTAAAAGAGATGGCGGATGAGGTTTAAAGTACTGTTACAACTATTATACATATGTATAGGGTTCAGCATAAATACTTACACTTTGTGCGGATTTACTTTCTAGTAAGAAGAGGTTTCTCAAATTTAGAATTTAGAATTTACCCTCAAGATACTGAATACTGAGTACGAGTACTCATTGTTTAGTACAATGTGGATTGTAGAAAGTAGAAAGTACAAGTGTCTGAGTTTAAAGAGACAATAACTCTAGAGTCTAGGACTGGTGTATCTAAGAGTACATAAATATAATAAAAGAGAAAAGTCGGAAACAAAGTGTTATGTGTGTAGGCGATAAGATTACACCACAAATTCTATTCGAGAAGATATTTTGTCGAGTGTGCAATGTACAATGTGGAGTGCAGAGGTGACGTGAAGACAATGTAGAAAATATAAAATGAAGACGACGGAGAAAGTAATATGAAACATGGAAGATGGAAGATGGAGGTTGTGGGAGTTGTGCGGTCATTCCTTGAGGCTACCATTTACATTTAGTCACCATGATGAGTCAAGTGTTTGTATTTTCCATAGTCACTTCTTATGGATGGCTGCCTCCAGGCTCATTTTTGTCAAAGTGTAGTGTCGAAAGTTCTCTCTCTTTCTCTCCATAGAATTATTATTATTATTATATTATACATCATGGAAAATGTACAGTACAGTCGTACTGCGGATATTTTATGATACTTTGTGTCTGGAGTCTGGAGTTTCCAGTCTCTAGTTTCTGTTCTGTATCCCATAGTCTCAAGTCTCAAGTGCCTGCTTGTCTATTCTATTCTTTATCCTCTATCCGCCATGTTCTGTATTCAGTATTCAGTATTCTGTATTTGGTATTAGAGATGATAATAAAGTTGAAACGTAATAAATATCTATCTATATGAAGGATGACAGAAAGGCTCGGGGTGGAGTCAACTCAGGAGAGAAATAGAGAGAGAGAGAATCACGAGAATTTTCCTTGTCGCTTTCTTCAACAACTTTTGACACAAAACTTATATGATATTGTATAATGTATAATACAACATGTATAATGTATAAGTTTACTAGTAAATAGGCTGACGCATCACTTTGCTTCTTTATTAAGGATGATGTGAATTGCATAAAGTATTACCTACAGCTTTTTACAGGGGCAGGAGTATTTGTAGAACTTTCTGTGACACGTGTACAATAAAAATTAAAAGTCATGTTGAATCTTGAATTCAGAATCAAAAAGATACCTAATATTATTTGTAACATCCATTCATACAGATATTTCTGTGTATTTCAGTCATTACTTGTAAATTTGAAGCTACAAAGCTCTACAATCTACAAGTATGAGAAATGAGAATATGTTTGTATGTAAAATAGAAATTTATTAAAAAGGACACAAAACACTATTCAATCCTCAACATTAACAAAATTCTGGAGAAAACGTCTTTAGTAAATCCGTTGAGTTGGATCATAATCATGATCAAAGAAAAGTTACCTTGAGAAAAATGTTTCATGTTTCTTAAACCTCTTGTTCAATCATCTCTCGTTAACAGGGAAATACGACAAACGACAAACATGAAACTTGGCTTACTTTTAAAAGATTTGAATTTCTTTGGGACAAAATATATATTAAATCTAGTTTTTATGAATTAGTTGATGCGTGTTTGTACGTAAATCATTTTGCTTTTGATCATATTTTGTATTATTTGGAAGAGCTCTCTTTCAGATAAATGTTTGTTAAAAACGGTGATACTCTGACTTTTATGACTCTCACTTGACTTCTCTGACGGGTTCAAAGAGCTGTAAACTGTAAAGTTATCACGAAATTGACTTGACAAGAACACTTCTTATTGAAACTTCAAGGGAATGTCAAAAATGTTTCAAAAATACAGATAGATATGAAAGCTCGCCAGAAAGAGATATTTTTTCCTTTTCCTTTCTTCTACTTTTTATTTATTGTCTCCTCAACTGTAAAATTCTACATTGCACATTGTACATTGTACATGATGCGTAACAAAAAAGCATAATATATAATATAGTTGTCTTTGGTCATCATTCTCTTTCATCGGTAGTTTTCATTTCATTTTTACATGGTTTAAATAAAGTATAAAGTGACCAAGAAAATTCACCATGGCACCGCGTTTAATTTTGAAGAAAAATAGAAAAAAAAGAATAAATCTTTTCATTTATTTGTAACCACTATATATTCTTTCTGCTGAGATATTGTGAATGCTCTTTCTTTTATTATTAGTTTTTCATTTATCTGTTTGATATATAGATTTGAATTTGAATTTCACTATGACTTTGTTTGGAAATTGCGATTAAATTGTATCTACTTCATACAACGAGCCACGAACACTGAGCAACTTGAACATGAACATGAACAGCACAAGAGAATCGACTATCTATCTTGAGATTATTTATCAGCGGATGTACCATGTACAATGTACATTGTACATTGTATATGCATACAGAATGAGTGTAGAACAAGTTGAGTGGAAAGAAGAAAAAAAGTCTAGAAGTTAGAAATCTATAATAGAATAAAATAGAACAGTATAAAAAAGATACAGATACAAAACGATACACACTACACACATGTATGCATGTATATGTGTGTTCTATTTTAGAAGTGAAAGTAGAGAAAGGAAAACAAGTCCAAAGAATCTAAATCTATTATATTATATAATACAGTTGTACTTTTTCTACAGAAAATAGAAAAATAACTATATAACTGCATCTATCTATATTTGATATTATATTTGTATTTAAGAAAAAGAATGAAGAGGAAAAAAGGAAAAGAAAGCATTTTCATGTCAATGTTGATTCTCTACATCCTCTACATTTCTTATATACGGAAGTAGGCAGGAAAAAAATGAGGAGAGAAAGAGAAAGAGGAAGAGAGAGAGAGAGAAGAAAAGATAAATAAAATTGCTTTACGCAAAAGGTGGAACTTATTGATGCATTCAACGATTCAACATTCAACATTGTCTGAATCCTATCCTAGAAATGTCTAACTGTATCAAAAGAAATGTAGGGAAAAAATTGGACCATTGAACAAAACTGAAAAGCCTTTTTCCGAAAAAAAATGTACATAAAAAAACTATCTCCAACTCTCATGTACATACGTAAATGTAGACTCGGAGTCGTTGTCTTGAGTGCAGAGTGCCGAGAGCCGAGTTGTTCCAGAATCTGCTGTACAAACTAGTACAAGTAACTGCTCCAAGCACAAACAGATACAGACACAGATGCACACACACATATATGTTGTGAGTATTATTCATGTCCATGTCTCAAGGCAAAAATAAAATGAAACAAATAGGGAAAAGTCTCTATCGTAACGATATTTTTACAACTGCATACAAAATACGGGCACGGTTACAGTTAAAGTTGGAATCATGAATCGTGAGAAAAGTCAATGTATCACAACACAATTGAATTGAGAAGAGTCATATGCATACAGATTGACTCTTTCGTTCTTTCCGTTGTCTTCTTCTCTAGTTGGTTCTGTTTTCTGTTTTCTATTTTCTATTTTCTATTGCATATTTATTTCAAGGTTGAACATTGGACAAAAAGTTTAGAGATGGGAAATAGACCGCATATTTTTTAACTGCAAAGCCAAAGCAAAAGCAAAAAAACAAGCGAGACTAAACATGTTACGTCCTCTATTTTTTATTTATGCCTGTTTTCTTTTTGTCCTCTGTCCTGTGGAATTCCAAACGATTTAATATTTAAGAGACACAATAGCTTGAATATTGAAGTCCTTCAGCTTTCAATACAAAAGAACTTTTACATTTTGGATTTTTAACTTTCTTTTAAAAATAGATCCAAGCCTGCACATTTCGCAAATGTGTAAAAAATAGACAGTTGTGGTGGTGGTGGTGGTGGGGGTGCCAAAGAAGAACTTAAAAAGTTTTTTAACAAGAAAATGCACTTTCTTGAGTACTTGAGTAAATCCAACATCCAACCTGATTTCAATAATAGGATTAAACTCATATCTGACTAGAATTTCAAATTTTGTGCCTCATTGACATCGTCAAAGGTTGTGTCCATCATCTTTTACATCTTTTGGTCTATTTTTATTTTAAGAAGAAAGTTGAAAGGAAAAGTGCATCCCATCATAATATTTTTTAGCATGTGCAGTATTCATCATAAAATAAGTTTTATTTTTGCTCAGGCTCTTTTTTATTTCATGTACTGAAAAGTTCTTTACGTTTTTAACTTTAGTTTTCAATGTATAACAACAAGTTAACAACGTTCGACAGTACAACTACAAAACTACAACAGTACATGGATTTCTACATTTCTCGTCATGCAGTACATTTTATTATATCTATACTATCTCTTCAGATAATTCCAATTCCTATTTTCGTGCCAAAACTTTGACAGTTGTAGTTTAGGTTAGGATTTGGGGTTTTCTATATTTTTTATTTGTTGCCCCAGTCTCGATTCTCAAGGTTTGTCCTAGTTCTGGTTCTGATTCTAATGTGTGTGCAGTGGTCTACAAATTTTTTACAGACTTTTTGGCTCGTGCATTTTCCGAATGAAATGCTCTAAACGTTTTGAGGTTTGAGTCACACGAGGTAAATGCATTTGCAGAAAATGAAATTAAATCCGTATAGGATGGAGGAAATTAGCATTGGGAATCAGTGAAAATCAATAAATTTTGCATAATTCAACAAAGTACAAAACGTAAAAGTTTTCACGTAAATAACATAAAAAAAATCCCATCTACAATCTGAATTGGAATGGAAAATGGAGTGGTTTTTTGTTTATTTCCTTTGGTTTTTACAATATAATACTTGGTAATTTGTGGATTTGTGGAAAAGTTCCGGTAGGAAATTGTGAAAAAAAATTAAAGGAGTTTATTCCTTTGTAGAAAGATGTGTAATCTTAATAAATATTCAAGTACAAGTTGGTAGTTGTTGGTTGTCAGTAGCAAGAAGAAAGTACTAGAGGTTAGTTCTAGTACTAGTAAGTAGTAAGTAAGGGGTAGAATGTATTTAGATAATTTTCAAGCAGAGTGTAGTGTTTAGAGTTGGGTTTGGTTGGTTAGAGGAAATTAGGGTACAAAGGTGTGTTTGTTAGGTTGTTGGATGTTGGATGTTGGTACTGGTACATAATGCATAATACATGGTATAATGAGCGTGTAACAAATGGTGAGTGAAAAGCCGACCTCAATGGTCCATTTGACCTAAATGAGTGAATGTAGAAACTCATTTGGAACAAGTTTCCTCTTCACTCTATTCCCTACTTTCCCCTCTCTACTTTATACTTTACACAGTAGTTTCTAGCACCATTTCACTTTCTCCCTCCTCTAAATAAATGACTGTATGATGATGATGATGATGACGATGATGCTCGTGTAAATCTAAGTGGAAGTAAAAGTATAAGTGTAATGCATTTTCCTTCTCCTTTGAGATTCTGAATTCAGAGATTTAAACTCAAATGATGTAGGGAAAAGGAAGGAAAAGTATACAAAAGGAAAATTAAGGATAATTCCAACATTTTTTCTCCTTCTTTCTACATCACTCGTTTTTAACGGTAAACTTTACTCGGCACACTTTAAAGTTAAACTTTATCTTCAGCTCCAAGTTCCAACTCCAACTCCAACTTATTTAACACTTAATGCTTTGTAAAGTACTTTGCTACTAATAGACTTGATACTTAATCGTCAGCGGTAGAGAAAAGTTTTGAAATTTTCCAAGAAAAAAAGCTCACAGTAAATCTTAGGACAGCACAGGTTAAGTTTTGGATTTTGGATTTATTTCCTCATTAGTACATCGAGTACCATACTTAAACAACATAGTTAAAAGTTTACTGATGTACATTTTCTATTGTTTGCTAAAGTAAATAATATTACACTTACAAAGTCAAGAGTCAAGAGAAAAAATAAAATTGAGATAATACTCTTACTAAATAAGCTTTTCTCTATTATTTTAGATCCTCCTTGTTTTACAATTATAGCAATTAAAGTAGGATCAAGCTTAATAAGTCAAACATGTTACAAAATCAAAGTACTTTTATGCTATCTTACTTTTAAAATTCGTATTGTTTTTATCTGGCTGATAAAATCCACTACATTTTTAGACAGGCAAAATCAAAATCATAGTATATTGTATGCGGCCGTCTTTTTGGCTCAACTAAGTAGAAAGTAAAGTACCTTGAGTTTAATTTAAGATTATCCACTATTCACTGCCAACTTTACGGTGTACGGTGGAATTTAAACCGCTCTCGGAAGACGTAGCTGGCATTGATTGACACTGGTAAAATTACGGAGCCACAGGGAGGAAATTGAAAGAGAAAGGGTGAAAGTTGAATAGCTTGAACACGGAACCTTGAACAGTGTGATACCCTCAAAACAAATGAAATGAGACGAATCAGCTTGCTCATAAGGTGGAGAAAGTCAAGCGGAAAAGGAGAAGAGGACAAACCAACTGTCTTCTTACTGTACGGTGTACATTTTACAGTGTACACTGTACACTGTGCGATTTAAATAGTACATACATCTCGTCTCAATTTCCAGGCTTCAAAAGCAGACAGAGAACCACAAAACACAAAACCAAAACCAGTAGCCAGAACAGATCCATCGGAAAAAATAACCTGGAAGCCATTTCATCTATTCCTTAAACCAGGAACTTAAAACCAAACCAGCCCAAACCAAACAGACTTCAGCAATAACGTCAGGATTTCAAAATGTGGTTTACTCAAAATCTCAGAATCTTCCAGTCTCAAAATCTCAATGCCGTTTTGTCTCGTCAGGATAAACTCAAATTTGTTCGTAGGGTTTGAACAGCGGTGGACTTACGACGTACAAGGAATATCTGTGTATTATGCTGAATATTGGATTGTAAACCTCAATCCAAATCTATCTATAGTTTTGAATCTCCAATCTCCAGTCTCTAGTCTGGAGGCTCGAGGCATGATATTTAACTATAGATTAATGCGCCATCACAAACTTGATAGGCCAAGGTAAAAGTCAAAAGCCGGAATCAAAATGAAAATCAGAATCAGATTTCATTATTATTCACTTTACTCGGCACTTTTCTTGTTGTTTCATGGCGACAACAGTCCTGCGGATACAAGTCAATTTTATCTCCAACCATGAACCAAGAACCATCAACCACCAACCACCACAACCGTAAACCGCACGATATGAGAAAGTGCCACAAACACGAGCCGAGTCCACGAGTTTTCATATTTCATGTTCCGAAGAAAAATTGAACATATATGTACAATGTACAAATATCAAGGTCCTTTGACCACAAGAAGTTAGGAATTAAGAGTTTCATTTAAAATCTTCATTTAAAAGTATAAAATAAATGCAGAGTAGAAAGTAAAAAGATATGTAAAATGTGTCGACTTGCTGGAAAAATGTTAGAAAATTTCACGACTCAAGACTCGAGAGGTAAAAGTTGAGAGCATGAAAAAAGGTTACGCGTGTTCTTGGTGTTATTAAAACTTTGAATTTTGGATACCACCAACGACGACTGTTAAATTCTCTTAAATATACGACGTAAAAAAGACTAAATTGAAGTTACATCATAAAAATGTAAGAAATGAATAAAATATAAGACGTCCACGTTCCACGTGTTTTGTTCAATATTTAAAGAAAAAATGTTGCGTTTTTATTTAAATGAAAAAATTCTGTAAAAAGATTGCCCACAGTTCCTAGTTGCTTTGAATTTTGAATGTACATACCTAGAA
This sequence comes from Sminthurinus signatus, assembly GCA_019776565.1. Taxonomy (NCBI): domain Eukaryota; kingdom Metazoa; phylum Arthropoda; class Collembola; order Symphypleona; family Katiannidae; genus Sminthurinus; species Sminthurinus signatus. Next base: position 16,344 of record JABASP010000095.1, read on the forward strand.
GATTTTATGCATATTTTTACAATGTTAAGATCTCAAAAGGCTCAAGACTCCACATTCGAGAGCCTCTTTTCTCTTTTCTCATACGTCTGGGTATCTTGTGTGAATACTGAATACTGAGTCGAGAGAGAAAATTGTAAATGTTAATATATATGCAAACTTTTTGTATTTTGTATTTTGTATTCTTGGCTTTATTTCTCTTCCCCTCACAAACTCATGTATAGTCTGTACATATTCTGTATTACTTTTCTCCTAGTATCTAGTTACTAGTACCTTCAACCCACACGTTTTCATTTTACTCCTCAGAATCTTGATTCTTGAGTCTTGTGGTTTTAGATGAAAATTCTCTTGGTTCAAATAAACAAATGACGGGGGAAATGAAAAAGTTGGGATGAGAACACAACTGAACACTGAACACTGAACTGAGAAGCTGAAGAACGAGTCATAAACATGAACATTGAACATGGTTTTCATGAAACTGTATACTGTGTACAGTATTACACAGTTGTATCTAGTCCCTTGTTGTCTTTGGTCTTTGGTGTTTTCATTTCCCATTTCATGAATACGAAGGACTTGTTGTCACATGTAATATTCCGTGTACCAAGTCCTTCTTTGCATTTAAATGAAGACCCAAATTAAACAAGTACACAAGAATCCACAACCCTGCACTCTGTACATTTCTTCCTCATTTCACGCTTTCACTTTTCATCCATTTATAATGTATAATAATACTAATACTGAGGATTTTACATTGTTCATTCCTGTGTTTAAAAAACCAAGTAATAGGGGATGAAATGGGGTTAAAATTTCTATTCACAGTACAATTCATTCCAAGGACACTTTTTCAAACAAAACTAAAATACTCTCAAGAAAGTTTTGTATTTAATTTCATGTAATTTGAGTGGAATGCGGAATTAGATTTGTAATCCATCTTGAAATATGAAATTGGAGCGGAAGAAAAGAAGTTTCACAAGATTAACTTTATATCAAAGGAAAATGAAGAGAAAGTATGAAATATGAAGTAGGATAAAAAAAAAGATAATTGAGGATATTCAAGATTCAGGATTCGAAATTTTTTGTATCTAAAAATGAATCCATTCACTAGAAATTGAAAACTCAAAACTAAAAACGCTGAACTCTGAATGGAGAAATGAAGCAAAGTAGGATGATAAAAGGTAATATGAAGCAAATTGAAATGCAGTATAATATAATACAATTTAGAAGAAAATACATCTCCTTTTACTATTCTGTTCTTTGGTCCATTGTCAACTGTGTACTGTGTTCGGGGTTCTGGATTTTGTATTGTGCATATTTTGTACAGTCTCAAGTCTCAAGTTTCATGCCCCAAGATTGTAGATTCCACATTCAAGATTCAAGATATTCAAGAGTCAAGAGTCAAGAGGGAGGAAATGGGAAAAGATTGAAGAAAGAAAGAAAGAAAGCAAAAGAGGTTATATAAAGTGGGAAAAAGGGAAAGGGACGTGACTATTGAATTTTTGCCGTGTCACCTAAAATCAAATTACTTTGGTCTTTGTGTCTTTTCTTCCATGGCATCACGTCCGGCTTTCTTTGTCAGAATTTCCGCTCTCATTCCTACGCATCTCCTCACATACACAATAGAATCAACATGAAAGAGACGGCGAAGGACATGACGACGAAATAGAAAAGGAAAGAAAAAGAAGAAGGCGTAGAGAATGGAAAAATGATGAGCAATAAATAAAACTACATCTTTTTTGCATCCAACATCTCTATACAATAATATTCTTCATTCTACATTGTGAAAATACAGAGCAATATAGAAACCCTAAAACATTCATGTCTGAAATCTAAAAAAGGGATCTTGTGATCAAGATCTATATTTAAATTTGTTCAAAAGACGGGAAATCAAAGCTCAAAGCAAAAACGTGTAATCCATATCTATAATTCTCTGAACATTATTGTATTGTATTGGGTTTTGTATTTTGTCACCCTTTTAGATTTTAGATTTTAGACCTCAGAAAAAAAGGCTTTAGTTTGGAGCTTTGAGCTTTGAGCTTTGTGCTCTCGGAATTTTGATCTTCTATTTCCGTACTCAGTGAAAGCCACTTGCCCTCAAGCCTTGAGCCTTGAACAAAATAAAGTAAGAAAGGGAGAAAATTGAATTTGATCGAGTTAACTGAAAGGTTAATTAATTCTTTGCCTTCTTTCTCTTATATCCATTTTTATATTCATTTTTATGATAATAATTTTTATCCGAACAAAGTAAGAAAAAAAGGCATTGTAGATCTTTCAATCTCTTTTGAATTATTTATTCTAATGTTGCGCCATCCCCATTAATGACATTTCACAATAAAATCGAGTATAATCATAGTAATTAAAAGATGCTGATACAAATATAAATGAAGTCTCACCTTTTCAACTTTGCAGTTGTCCTTGTTCTGTGTTTACACTTTTAGTATTTCCCAATCAGTTTGTTGAAAGTAGAACTTTTGTATACAGTTTTTCCACTTTCCACTATTCGTTTTTCGTTTGTTTTTTGTTGCATTGTGAGTAATATTTGACCAGCGTTGTGTAATAAGTAATAAGTTCAACAATAACAAAGAAGATATCACACTTCAGCCATGATTTCTCAATTTGTAAAGAGAACAAAACAAACAGCAGAATCAGTTCTATTGGGCAATTCTCAGCTGGCATTACCAATTATTTGACTTTTAAATGAGAAGAGGGCAGGATAAAAATCGATTGCAATTTCAATCACATGCAAAAGAATAGTTTTAGATTACAGAGTACAAATACGTTTAGAATGGAACATAAGAGCTGGTTAGCGTTGGTTCATTGACTCTGGGGAAAGTCAAGTCAAGTCAGGGAAACAGTAAGGAGTGGGCAGACGACATGTAATTTGAATGATATTTTATTTGTCTCAAATACAAATGTTGTGTAGGTTGTATTTTGTATTTAAGATAGAATTACGACTAGTAGAAAGTAGAACCGGCATTTGGTTTTGAATCCGGCTCCAAATCCCAAATGCATTGCGTTACTAATTTTTGATCCCGGATGCACATGGATTTAAAACTTTTAAAGAGATCCATACATCTATTTAAGATACTGTTCTTATACGTTCATTTACTATAGTAAATGGACAACAAGCATTCACAGCTCATAGTATTTAGCATTTAATTCAATGGTGAATTCAGTTGTCATAATGTTGTGTTATTTATTCATTCCGGTAACTTTTCCACTTGTTTACATTTTTGTATTACTTAGGCATAAGCAAGTTACTCATAAAAGCTATTCCGGGGTTATTTGCTTGAATTTATTTAGTTGTCAATACTAAATTCACCATTTAAAGAACATGCAGACTCTGGTTAGTGGAAGATGGGAGTTGCTTTAGCTTTCTGATCCTCTTACCTTAAACAATTTACACTAAAATTTCATCTTCTTTACTATTTAAATGAAGTCAAAAAACAAACAGAACAACTAACAACCCTTATGTTTATGGAGTATTATGGAGTAATTATTCCGACTTGTTTCCCAACAACTTTTATGTTCAAAGGGGAATTCGTAGTAAGGAAATGAGTTTGACTATGAATAAAATGTCATCAGCCACCAAAACGCTTGTACTTTTACCTTTGCACCCTCCGCCCTCCGCCCTCCGCCCTCCTCTAAAATCTAAAATCTAAAATAAAAGTTTATTTTTGTTCTGCTCTAAATTTTTCATTTATTCATCAAAAAATAAAGTGATGGGTTGACGGAGAAAGAGTTACTATTTTACCTTATTTCACACAGTACCCACTCATCTCCACACTTAAATATTATATGCTGACGACTGACGCACATCTAAAACAAAATACAGTTTCCCAGAAATTCTCTGAAAATAGTACTAAAAGCATTGACAAACAGTACGGAATTATTGAAGAATTGTGATTTTTCCCTGTACTTAACCATATCAAATTATCATAATCACATCCGTTGACGTCTATTGCTTTAATATTTCCTTCTTGAGCGTAAAACGCATAGTAGATTGTGGAACCAGAGAAAACAACTACAAAGAATCACAGAGTTGTTTAAAACATTTACATTTCACATTTCCCGTTATTTCTCCTAATCTGATTTGCATATGAAATGCACCCTAATCTACACATTACACATGCATAATGTATACTGTATGCAACAAAAAGTGTAGAGTGTAGATGAGTACCTACGAGCAACGAGCAATTTGGCTTTGGAGTACCGCAATCTAGATTTTTAAGCAAGGTAAACTGTAGGCTGACTTTAAAGTTGATCTTAAACTCCATGTTATTCCGCCATTAGCCATTACAAGTAAATGTGTTTTTGTTATTCAACGTCCCTCTCGAGTCTCGAGTCTCGAGTTGAGCTTTAGTTTTAGGTACTTTTTGGACTAGAATTTTAAATTTATATAATGTTCGTCATCCATCTACTTTCTACATTCTACATTCTACACGCCCTTATACTTTCTCTTTTTCTCCTGTCTTTACTCGTTTGAGTACTCGAGGGTTTATGGATGAAAATGAAAATGAAAAACAAGGGATGTATTATATATTGTGTTGTATATTGTGTGTAGTGTCACTATAATCTACAATCTACACACAATGTGCTGTTCCATACTGTGTGTTGCATATATGTAAACGTAATATAATACGGAGTAAAAAGTAAGTAGTACAAGTGTTTGGTGTTTTAATAATAAGAAGAGTAGACGGAGATGTGACGCTTTTAGAATGCCGAGTAGGTACAGGACAAATGAGACAAAGAAAACGTTTCCCTTTGAAGTTTGTTGCGTGGTGGATCGTTACAGGCACAGAGTGTGTTGAACAGTGTGGATTGTATAATACATGCTGCATGTAGTGTGTTCAATGTACATTTTACATTTTACATGTAAAGAATAAAGTGAGATATTTTTTGTACGTTGCAGAAAAATCTTGGTATTGTCAATATTTCTGGATGAAAGGGTGATGTGAAATGTAAAATAATTTGATTCATTTTGCGCAAGGTGCAGTTTTCATCCTCATCTGCATCATTTTGATTTGGAGTTGGATTTTGGGAATTTGGATTTTGTTACAATTTTATATTTTATATTTTGTCTCCAGCTAAAAGATTTTGTACCATGTACAATGTACAATTTATATTGTAAGAGCTAAGTACAGCACAATTTGCAGTCCACACAAAGAAAGAGAGATCTGTGAATTACTTCAAGGCACTTGAACACTATTGTTAACAGCTCTATTACATTTACAATCCAAATTCTACATTCTACATTCTACACTCTGCACTCTAAATTGTACATTGTACATTATAAAAGAGAAAGTGCAGATTACGCAAACTTTTTTTTTCAATAATTCTCCCTTCAAGTGGAACATAAAAGTGCTTCTAAAGTTTTTGTCGGCTCCAATTTTTTTTTGTTTACAAAATTTGTACATTCTACATTGTAGAATGTACACGAAATTTTATATTTATATTTATATTTCATGAAAAATGGAGCAAAGATGGAGGTTTCAGCAATTTTTATGTAGATTTGAAAAATAAAGTGACGTTTTCATGTCCATTTGTTTGAATCTAGATTCTAAAATCTGTGCATACATATGAAAATGTGAATCTAGAATCTACAATCTACAATCTTCACTTCAGTTGACTACACTTCAGTTGTAGTTGTGTTTGTCACTCGTGTTGTAATGTTGTAATGTCGTAATGTAAAAATAAATATTCTTTAAAAATAAAAAGGAATTCTAGTCTTCAAAAGTGGGGAGACAACTTTTCTTTTCTGTCTTTTCAACTATAAACAGTAAATAGAATGAAGACTCAAGTCTAAAAAAGTGTGGCAGAAAGAAAAAAGACAAAAGAGAGAAAGACAGAGAAATGTTGAAAAGGCGAGAAAATTGAGAAAAAGAACCTCTAGGAAATTTATTGTGAGGAAAACTAACCACTAACCACAACAAAGAGACTATGGGACTGAAAATGTTCCCAAAAGACACATTGAAATAATAATTCATTGACAAAATGGCAAGTGAAAGGATGAGGACGAGGACGAGGACGAGGATGGGCAATGAACAAGAAACAAGAAAATACGAGCAATGAGAGACTATAGTAAAAGGAGAAGACAAAGAAAGAGCACGGACGAACGCTTCAAGCTATTCCAAAAATGACAAGAGTATCTCTCATCCTCAGATTACCCGTCCCAACTCAACTCAGTACTCTGAACAATAATCACACATTCAACACACATCTAAAACACAAAACCCATTGTTCAAACACACACAACCGGAGGATCATCCCATCAATGTTACAGAATACTTAAGAGCCAGAATTCAGAAATTCGGAAATTCGGAATTTTGGATCCGTGCTCATTCTATATTTTATACTAGAGAAATCTTTCTCTACTTTTTCAATCCTCCCCTGGATCCTCCTCCTCCTCGTTCTTTTGCTCTGCTTCAGAGACCTGTTTCTCATCTTTATATTTAAAAATAAATGTTTTTCCTCCGGTGAGCTTCAAAATATTGAAATTGGAATAAACAAACTTTATTTAAAATTCTAGATTCTGGAAATTTGAAATGAAATAAAATTGCAAAGTATTATTTTATTATTCCATACATGTTTTTGAATGTCAAATCAATTGAAATGGAAATTCAAATAGAAATTCAAATTCAAATGTGAGCATCGGTTTCATCGGTTTTGAATCCGATTTCCCTACAAACTATAAGCTTCAGAATACAGAATACGAATTACGAATGTGAATACGAGTAGCAATAGAAAATACTAAAAAACATTTCTTGAGAGGTAAACAATATAAAAAAGCTATAAAATGGAAAAGAATTGCATATAAAAAAGGGGAAGCATTTGCGTCAGTTTTTTTAATAATACGAAACAGCTGTCTCTGTCTCTGTCATTTTCCCATGTAAATGTACATGAAAATCTGGAACCTAGAGTATTTGGATTCTGAATTGTGGATTTGGAATGACAAATCGTTTGGTTTTCTTTACAAGTAAAATGTTCTGTATTATTTGTATGCAGAATGTACAATGTACAATCTACAGTGTACACAATGGCGTAACACATGCCACATGTAAGTAATAATATTGAGCAATATTATCATCACTTGAAACTTGAAACCCCTCGAGAAAATCATCGGCTGTCCACTCAGATTTACATCAAACCATATCATTCCGCCCTATTCCCAGGGACCAAGTATCAGCATCCACATCCACATCCACTTCCAAATCTCGTCTACTACAAACTATACGGATACGGATAAATTCAAACCCACTTGTGTTTCGGTGTGTAGATTTGGTTGGAGGAACGGAGAATTTCCCACATGACATCACGCCTAATGTAAATTTCCCACTGGATTCCTATTAAAATAAATAAAATGGGTATGTCGTCGTCAAATATGCAATATGCAACATGACGCAGATACTCTGTACTCTGTACTCCATATTTACATTTACATGAGCATGTTATTCCCAACCAAATCAAACCAAACCAAACCAAACTAGACCAAAGTATACACATATAGTGAAGAGTGTAGAGTGTTGTGTTTTTTCAGTGACAAATTATTTCCTCGAGTTCTCATTTCCAATCCAATTCCCTCCATTTCTCCCGCTCATCCTGTTTCATCCTCTAGGGAAATTTCCAAGAGTCCGAGAAAAACATGCTTTACTTATTAATGCGGATAATCAACTGTAGTATCTAGTGTCTACTGCGTAAATCCTACAATCTACAATCTACAATGCAAACCTAACATTTCATTGTCGCCCTGTTTTATTACAAAACATTGACTTTTAGCTCCATGTTGTTTTATTAAAGTGTGCGATCAAGTGGAATAAAATCAGTGGGTTTGAATGTTTGGAAGTTTGGTCACTAATCACTGGTCCAGTTACTTGTAGCAAAACCTATTTTTTTTTCACATTTACAGTATTTTGTGTAGCTTCCTGATTGGAATTTGAGAAATTGTAGTATGTGAAATAGACCTAGAAGACTAATCAGTTTTCATGTCAACTTTCAACTGTTTGTTTAAGCTCCACTTTAATTTTATAATGAAACACATCAAAGCTCAAAGAAAATTGTGGTTCTTATACTTTTGTACTCCACTTTTTAGACTAAACATTCAACATTTAACGTACCAAAAGGAGCTTGAGAACTGAGAAAGGTTGAGATTTCAACCTTCGACAGTAAGATAAAATATAAAATCAAAGCAAATGTGTAAATTGTACAATGATAAGCTATCAAAACATTTTGAACTTTAATCATGTTTGATAATTAAAAATGCTTGCATAAATTGTACTTTTTAGATAAATGGTAACGCAGTCCATTTTTAAGATGACATGATCGTTTTTATTAAAAATAAGAAGAGACATGATCAAAATCAAAGGATATAAGATATGGTACAAAATACGGATGTACTGGGAACAAAAAAATTAACATGTTGGTTTCTGGTACTCGTATTCCCAATCGTAACCGTAATAATCCATAATCAACATGGAGCCTTTAGCCTTTAGCATTTAGAGCGTGATGACTAATGATTCAGCATTGAAGATTCAAAATTCAAGATTGGAGAGCTCTTCCTTTTGTTATTGCCCATTCTTCCGCCAACTAGTTTTCATCATTATCATGATCATTTTTTTCCATTTTCCATTTTGATTCCAGGATTTTGATTTCAATATTCACTGTATACACTGTACTCCAGTAAATCTCCCTGTCCCTTGTTTTTACATTTTACTCCGAGAGGAAAAATTCATGCACATTGCTTTTTCAAAAAATAAATAGGATACCCACATGTGAGCTTGTACTTTGTATTTTGTACTTGTTCTAATTTGAATGTTGGCTCTGGTACGATTTTGGATTTCCATTTTCATTCCATTTTTTGAAGACAATTTTTCAGAATGGTGTGGTTATGGAGAATGAAATGCACTCGTATTCCCGAGATGGAAATTGGAAGATGGGAGATGGAAGATGGAATATGGAGGTTGCTATCACGGATGTATGAGTTCACGACGAGATTGAAATAACAGAGACAGAGAATGAGACAGCACAAGCAGAGCTCAAATATCTTCATTTTGCACACAATATGAGAAAAATCCTCTGTCTTTTCTTGGATAAGAATGAGAACAAGCGGTGTACAATATAATCTCTACTTTTTATGTACTTTTGTATTTGTGTGCCTCTGCTTTACTTTTTGGCCTGTACTCTGTGCTACAAAATGTGTAATATAAAGTGGGTGACATTGGATCTGGATGTATGCAATAATATATAATCTGTATGAAGTATGGAGTGTGTATGGATGGATGAATGGATGAATGGATGCAGGTGATATGCGAGGAGGATTCGGCTCAGATTTATAGGTGTAGATTTTACTTGTACATTGTACATGCATTCATAGATAGTTATAGAAATTCGGGATGGGACAAAAAATGGAAGAGCCTGTAGTCTGTAAAAGGTATGTTTTAGGTTGTAGGTTGTAGGTGTAGGAAGACAAATGGATATAGATAAAATAGGAACAAGTCTCCTTTTCTCTAAAATCCAGCAAAGCGTTACAAATTGAGCTCGAGTAGAATACACAAGAGCACTCATGCAAACATATAGACACACAGACACAGACTCATAGATAAAGATAGAGAAAGACAGAGTAAAAGAGATGGAGAGTCAGGTTCAGATTTATATTCAGATTCAGATTCGGAAAAGAAGAGATAGGGATGGAAATGGAGAGGGAGAACACATTTATTAGACAGTGAGGAACCTGAGAAAGAGAGTGGTTAAGATTACAAATATCCATCATGTGTACAGTGTACAGTATAAAGTATACAGAAGTACCGAGAAAGTAAACCAAACCAAACCAATTTAATCTAATGTAGGAATTCAAGTCCGATGGTTCTGGTTCTACTTCTACACTGCCGTAAGTAAGTCTGTGAGTGCAAGTCTGTAATTCTGTCCTTCTCCATTCTCCACCATCCACTATCTATACTTCATACCTTCAATCCACACTGTACATTGTACAAAGCTACAATCTAAACTTCTGAGACTTTCTTAAATATCCTGAATTGTGATGGTATATCTACAATCTACAGTCTAGAGTCTAGAATTTAGCATGTAGAAGTGGAAGAATGTAAGAGAAAATGAAGAGCTCAAAATTGCGTCAATGTGTACATTGTACATTGTACCATTTCCATTGTACAATTTTCTCCAGGTTTCACAGTTCTAATGTCTTATGTAATGTGGACATTTGTCATTCCTTGGAAAATACTGTTTGGCTTCTGTGGAATGAAGCATCTTCTTTATTTCCCGTCACGGCTCTTCAATTTCAATAACAGAGGGCATTTGAACATTTGAGCATTTGGACGTTCGGCAATCTGCCTAAAGGGATGAATTTCTCAACTTTGTAATTTTGTAATTTCTCTTTTGTGGAGTAGACCAAAGCTTTGTTTTTGATTTTTGGTAAGATTGGTCATGCAAAAATTTACCGAATATTCTCGGAATTTCATACGTTAAAGGTAAAAGCTTTATTTTTAAAGCATAACTTTCGATTCTGATTGACATTAATTTTTGTTTTTTGTGCTCTCAACTTTTAGTGCAGTTTATTCTTATAATATTTCTGAAATTTGGTGAAATGAAAATAAAAAGATGAAGAATGATTTAAACTTTATAGCAATTCGGCTTATGAATTGTGAATGGCATAAAAGTACTTGGAAATTCAAGCTTTCAGCTACAACTTTATATTCCTTTTTGCCATTGTGTCTCTGCCTCTTTTAGCAATTCATTTATTCTTTTTAGATAGATGAATCTGGATTTTGAAGAAAAGAAAAAAAGTAGAAAGAAGAGTGGAAGAAGAGTGAAAGAATGAATGAATGAATGTTGTCCGCTTCATAGTTCACACACATTTAAACTTGCCGTCATGTGGAAAATCACTTGATTCATTCACAAATGGGATGAAATGCTTTGAGTCATTTACTTTCCCATATGAAGAGCATTTTAAATTTCCTCCCGATTCATTCATCCACTTCTGTCTCTCTCAATTCTCAGTCTTCTTTGCATAATATATGCATATGATTTTTTTCTCACTTGACTCAATTCGACTTGACTCAGCTCGGCTCAACTTCGCCTGGCTCAGCTCAGTGAACAAAGTCTAATTTCAGATTCAAATCCAACATTCAACATCCAGATGGAAAATCTTTCTCATTTCCTCTGTCAACTGTGATTATCTCAATGCTCAATGCCCAATACTAAATTCGCATACATTCACATATGCATTTAAATCCAGGATTTGGGATTCCGGATTTTGAATTGAACAAATTGGTTTGATCTAGTAAAAGACGTCAAATTGCTATTATTGGTATTGAGGAGATTTATGCGAGAATCCCATCCTCATCAACCATCAACTTGACTAAGCAGCAAAATCATCATTATCATAAACATTACCATTAAGCCACAAAAGCTTCTCTCAAAATTATACACATCACAAAATTCCCTTTTCCCTCTATTTAAAAATCCTAAATCCAGTCCATTTCCCCTTACACAACAATCGTTTTTCTTTTACCCCTAATTTTTGCACATAATAATAACGGGGAGATTTCTGAAGAGTAATGAAAAAGAACAGAGAATTCTGAGCTTTTGAATTCATTGATCATTGAGCATTGATCGTTGATCATTTGGCATTTGTCATTAATTATTCTCATTCTACATTTTCTACATACTCACATTGTCTACCTTTTACTTTTTTACATGTTCAATCTTCCTCGTCGGCTGTCTACTGTAAACTTGCAGTTTGATAATAAAAAATAAAATCATTCCTTTACTCTTAAAAAGTATCAGGATTTAAAATCATTAAAATTCAAAATCTAACAAACATAATGATTTTAGATTCTAGACAATTTTGTTTGTACTTGGAAAAATGTAGGGGAAAAATAGACAAATATTTCCCTGAAATGTGCATTTTAAGCCTTAATTTTACTTGACTACAAATGTTGTGGCTTTCTTTTGTCTTTTCCTGCTTTTCCTCACCACTAGTCAACAGGATGTTTGTATGTACTTTTGAGTTTTGCGTTTTGACTCTAGTGAGTAGTGAGTAAAAAAAGTACATTAAGAGAGAAAAATGGGAAAGGAAAAGGGAGAAAAGCGAAAACAAAAGATGACAGTAAAGAGTTTGTAAACAAAACTAAAATGAAGACAAATAAATGAAATTTTAGAAGCCGCTTTCCAAAAGTAGACAAAATAAGTATGTAAAATGTACAAGTTAAAGACAGAGTTGGAGACGGAGAAAGTAAAAGTAAAACAAGTATCTAGAATCTAAAAGAAGAAGAAGAAGAAGAAAAAGATGAAGAAAGAGTTTCCTTGTATCCAGGTTTTTACATTTCTCCATTCTCCACAAGTATTCAACTGAGGTTGATCAATGTTTAGTCTTAATTAGGTAACTTTTTGTTTCCCAACAACAACTCTCTCTCTCTCTCTCTCTTTACTACAGTTCAGCTCATGTTTAGTTGTGTACATGTACCATAGTTTTGTTTCCTCCGGGTTGAAATTTAAACAAATGTGCATCCCAGATTGTAGATTCTAAATTGTATCCAAAGAATGCCAAAATGCGGGCTTTGAAATAGTTTGAGGCTGGGAAACAAGTTACTGTAACAACAGTAATGATGATGGAGATGGAGATGACAGTGCCAGTGGTTGATGAGTTTGATGAATCCTTTACAGTAATAATTACATTAAGAATGATTAATTAATATTCTAAATGTTGCATTCTACTATTCTACTATTCTCCATACTTATTGTTTTCCTGTAACATGGAAATAAATATGAAATTCCCTTTTACATTTTTAATATCATTTATAACTCCACTGCCTTTTCTTGTGTTTTGTTTACGACTTACGTAATGCTACTCATTACTCATTACTGGTTTGTGCAAAAGAACAAAGAGGCCCGGAAAAAACAAACAAAGTAAAGTGTTTTAATCAGTAATGATCACAATAGTGAAAACTCCAGGCTCAAAGCTCAAGGCTCACGCTTTACGCTACATTTGTATTTGCATGAGTAAAAGTTATGTCAAACCCTGAAACTTTGAAGCTACTTTATTTACTTTTCTTTGCTTTTTGGTGTTTGGCTTTTGAGGTTTCCTTTTGTTTATCAAATTATATTTGTTCACTTTTCTCTGTTTTTACTTATACTAAAAATCCTGTGTTGTTAGTTGTTAGTAAAGAAAAGAAGAAATTAATTAACTTGCTTTTTACATAGAGAGGTTTTTTATCTTCATTTGTGACAAGCGTGAAATGATTGTTGATAGAAACGCAGATTTATGAATATGTACGAGAAATTCATGATTCTTGATTCTTGACAATCATGAGAAATGTTTGAGTGACTTTTCTCCCCAAAAATTTTTTTTTTTACTTTTACTTTTGTAATTTTTCTCTCTTTTGAAGACTTGAAAAACTGTAAAAAAGAAGTTTGCACAAAAGAGGAATCCCTTGTTTAACTTTCAATCTACATAATTAATACATCAACCACAGATAAAATCAAAATCAAAATCAACTCAACAAAAACTCAAGTCAAGTGAATAAAGTGTCTTTTGACTGAATAAACTGAAACTAAAAGATGAGTCAGTAGACAACAGATGAATAAAGAAAAGATGGGATGAAAAACTTGTAGATGGAATTTCTTATTGATTTCCCCATGGAATCAAAAATTCCAACTTGAAAATCAAAGTATTTTATAGTATTCAGAATTAGTAGTCTGATGCTTAATTAACTCCTTTTTGACTTTCTTTATGTACAAAATAAAATGAGTGAACACACTTTTTGTTCATAAATCTTTTACAACTCGTAAATAAATTTGTGTTTTATTAATTATGGAAATGGAATCGGCAGGATAATTTGGTATTCAAAATATAAACTATAAACTAATTTATGAAGAGGATGAAGCAGAGTTAATTTCGGGAGTTGGAACAAGTTTATCTGTAAATAGTTTATTAGTCGGATGTTGGTTATTGGCACATGATAAAATCATAAAATATTTTTAGCGTAATGAAATCCGACTTTTCTACTCATGGAAATCTCTTTTTTCCGTTTGGCTTTAGCTTTGGGTTGGAGCCAGTTTGAGTAGATTTTAGTAGAGCATGAAAACTGAAAACGACTACCAAATATTTAAACTCAACCAGAGCAACAAAATGCAAATAAACAGGAGGATTAATAAAGACGGCTAGAAAAGTTGTTCAAGTGCCGCCAAAGTGTGTGCAGGAATGTCTATCGTCTAGAATCTAGAATCTAGATGAAAGATGAACAATGCAGGGTTGTACAATAGACTCTATAAATTATTAAACCGCCACGGCGTAGAATGCATATGTATGAAAAATTCCAGAGCTTGAATAGGATTTTGGATTAAGCATTACTTCACAGCTCGAAAAAGTTTAATGCTAAAAAGGTAAAAAGCTCCTCTTGAGATGCGGTTGAATTCTTTCCTTCCCACAGAAATTCCAAATTCCAACCGCTTTTCTGCTTTTTCATTTTCCATTATTTCTTTATACGTTTAAGGTATTTTTGTACTTTGTACATATGCATTTGTGAGTGCCTGTAAATGTTTAAAAAAAGCAAAATATAGAGAAATAAAGCGGATAACCATTTTTTCAGCCCCATTTCCTCTTCTTTTTTCCGCTCTTTCTAATTTGATTTCCTTTTTCTCCTATTGAGGCACTTCTTGTTTACGTACTTGCTTCGTAATTCCTTTGATTTCTTCCGCTCATCTTTTTTTTTTTACCAAGCTTTAACATTTTTCGAAAGTATGAGAACCTTTTTCTCTGTGCTTTTACGTAGATTTAATCAGCTCTTCATCTACGTTGACGCTGTTTCTTGTAATAAATGTTGACGGTTTTTGTTAAAATTCAAATTATTTTGTGTTTTAAGGTCTAAAGATTTTCTAAATTTGAAAAGCATACAAGCAAGATGCGCCAATTTTAATAAATGGATCATGCTTTCAACATTTTCGATTTGTATTTTGATCCTTGAATTTTGGATTGTAATTCAAAAAGTATATGGTATAATATGATTTTGACCAAAAAGATGAGCAGAATCTTGAATCTAGAATCGGCATAAAAATAGATATAATATCAGCGCCTCATTATACATTATACCTTCATGGAATTGAGTGAAAACGTAAAGCTAATAATAAATAAAATAACAGCAGAACGAAATTACCGCTTGTATTAAAGATATGAAGGAAAAAAGATGAGTATGTGAGAAAGCTCGAGCTCGAGAATGGAGAATATTGACACATTTGTAGTCACATTCTTGTTCGCGTTCGTGTTCGTATTTAATGGCTCAACTCAAGCTTCAAGCCCCAAGTCTCAAAGTCTCAAGACTCAATTCTCAGTTCTCAAGATCCCAGTTAACAGTATCATTTGTCCATAGAATTTAGAATTTAGAATTTGGAATGCAGGAAGAGAAAGGAGGAAGAGGAAGAGAGAGCCCTTGGCTTGCTAATGCTCAATTTGTAGAATTGACACGTGCATCACCCCTCTCAATATTTAAGACGCTCCATATCCCATATCCAATATCCAATATCCAACGTCCAATTTGAAAGGGAAAGTATCAAAGAAGATAAAGTCCAGTTATGTCAATGTAGACCGTAGAATGTACATTGTACATAAACTGTGTGTATATAATGTATAATGTACGTATGTATTTCCCTGGAAGAAAGGTAGATGTAGATGGGTACGTGAACTGGAACTGGAACTGAAACTGGATGATTTCAAGTGAAGCGTGAATTGTAAAGTGAAAGGAAAGCAAGTCATCGTCATCCTCATCGTCATAGTCGTAGCCTTAGCCGTAGAGGATAGTTAGAGAATAGTTAACGCATTGGCGAAATCAGATAAAGTTGACTGCTTCCAGTTTCTCTTCTTCTTCTGCTTCTTGTTCTTCTTCTTCTTGTACTCATCCAAGTTTTGTACATACAGGATTTTTCTATATAAACGCTGTACATATTTCTGTATAGTTAAAATCACTTCCATGAATTCTCGTTCCTCTCACTTGGAATGGGAAAGGATGGGAAAGTGGAGGATGGAGGATGGTCGTGGCCTTGCAGTGGCAATAGTAATAGTAATAGCAATGTACGGAATGTTGAATTACATTAGACACTAGATACTAGACACTAGACTTTAGACATACGTAGTATGCATCCACTTCTCTGCAAATCCAAATCCAAATCCACGGTGCACTGTGTTGGCTCCTCATTCTCTTTTCCTATGTCTTCTTCATCCATTTTCATCCCATATTCCACATTTTTCACGTACTTTCACTATATCACTAACCAATTTTGAGCATCCACGGTCCACGGTATGGCTTGATCTGGTCTCCAGAAAGAGAGGAAGGAAGGAAGGAACAGAGGAACAGAGGAGAGGAAGAGAGGGGACGATTTGCCATTTTATTTATCCTATGTATGAGCTATAAAAGAGCATCAACCATCCCCTTATATGTGCATTGTACACTGTGCACTGTACATTGTACATGGTACAGATGTGAATGTGGAGTGTATGAAGAGTGTACACATAGGTCATAGTGATTGCCGATTGCCTTCCCGTACGAGCTATCGGGCCATTGCATCAGCGATCTCAGCAATCCAATCTACATTCCATATTATTACACTCTACACTCTACACTCAGCCTCCTCTTCCTACTCCTTTTCCTCTTCGTTTTCGTTTTTGCTTTCCCCGAGCTTTCTACTTTCTACTTTCTCCGTCCTACGTTTTACGGTTTACGTTCTCAGGCCCATGCATCTTTCTGTTTCTCTTGGTCTTTTAGATTTCCTTTTGCATATTCCTCGTTCTGGTTCTGGTTCGGATTCTGAATGTGAATCTGACTCTTACGTTGACTGTCCTTCTTCTTCTTCTTTTGCTTCTCATCCTCATTTTCTCACGAGCTCACGTCCGCATCCAACGCAGATGAGGAGGAGGAGGATGATGATATCTTGAGTTGATATCTTTAGAACTTTTTGTGTGATAATACACAGGAATTGGATTGGATTGGGAAAGAGTACATAGATTGGAAATGCACGATTTCAATACCAATATCAATATCAGTATCAGTATCAATATAACACTCAATACTCCAGTTGAAGCTACCTCTTGCCTCTTCCTTGTTGGAAGGAATGCATTGACACTGCGGCAAAATAAAATTTTTAAGGATCCTTCTAAAAGTAAATTGAGAAATTTTTCATGCAACTCTCATATTACCATTCTTATTGTGCATTTATATGAGGAGCAGATATTCTTATGCCTTGAGTCTAGAGTCTCGAGTCTTGAGTATTCCGTTCAAGATTCATTCCACATTCTGTATTCTCAACTGTACACTGTACACTGTACAGTGTACACTCAACATTCTAGATTCTAAATTCTACATTATACATAACGATCAAATAATTCGTAATTCGTAATTCCGGAAGCTTGGAATTTTGGAATCCTGGAATTCTGGGGAAAATGTTGAAATGTACTACAAGTTTAAAATTGGCTACTTGTAATAAAAGGATACTTTATGAAAGTAAAGTATCTCATGTAATATTTGAAGGTTTTTTCCAGGTGGAAATCTCTCGTCCCCTTCTTTCCGTCGTACTTTTACTTAGGTATATTTTACATTTTACAAAGGGACTTTTTTTCATTTTACATTTTAATTTTATCATCCTCAACCAGCTTCCTGTTTTAAAGCTACACATTCTTTAGTGAAAATGGTAGACTGTAGACTTTAAACGGCAGGTTGTAGATAGTTGACTGCTCTCTTTGTACACAATCCTGGTTGCATGTGTATTTAAAGGTGTGGATTGCGGTCTGGATTCTGGATTCTAGGTTCTAGATTTTCTATTCTAGATTTTTATTTACTTAGCACCGCAACGCCTCATAGAATATCTATAGAATAAACTGTAGAATGAAGCTCAAGTTGATTTAGGCAGGGGTTCCTTGGTCACCTTACAAAAGAGAGAGAGAGAGAGCGGAGCTTGGTATTCACATACTCCTACAAATATTATGGTGAAAGCTAGAGGAGCCTATTTACACTAGTACTCGATGCTCAATGCTCAATGCTACTCAATGCTCAATGCTCACCATTGATAGTTGATAGCCTGCGTGGCTGCAAAATGGCCAACCTAAATGAAACCAAGCCAAACGTAGTTAAATCAAGGGAAACTGGTCTATAATGTGATAACATTGGGATAGCGAACAGAAAATGGATTCATGAATTCATGAATTCATTTCTTCTCTCTCTTTCCTCTTCAATGTGCGTTGTACAAAGTCCACAGTGCACATGTTTGCCTTGTATGGAAGCTGATTGTGATTGTGATTTTGATTGTGATTGTGTAACAGTGTCGTTTTCATTTTCGGTTGTGTCCTCTCTAATCTAATCTAACTATGGAATTTCACGGGATGAGGGGCATACAAATGCATCTACATTGTACAATCTACAATTTATTATGTACATTGTACATGTGCATTTACATATCTTGCACAGTGGTTTAGCTTGGTTAAGGTTGGTTTGAGTTAGTTTAGTCTAGGTCTGGTCTGGCTTGGTTTGGTTTGGTCTGTGTCTACAAAAGTGAAATTCAGAAAGGAAGAAAAGGAGAGAGAAATCTAGAGCCTATTTACTGAATGTGAGCCAAAATCTACAGTGAACTGGAAATTGGGATGTTTGAATGGGAGATGACGGAGTGTGATTCAACCAAAACTCCAACCAGAACCAAAACCAGCACACACTGCATTATTCTAGTATGAAGGCGACATCTTCTCAAGTACAATACACAATGAGCAATCCACAATCCACTAACACCCAAACACCCAAAGAATGAATGGATGAATGTGTAAGTAAATGAAAAGGGAATTTGCTACATACAAGAATGAGATCCAAAGAATGTAAAGAATAGAACATGAGAGTGTTTTGAATAGTGAACGGTGAATGGACCAAGGCATGATCACCCACCACTCAACACTCAACACTCTAAAATCTAGACTCTAGAATCGAGACTCCACACTCCACACTCAACATTTTCCAGTGAGCAAATATACCACATTCAACATGAGACACGCAACGCTGGAAGAAAGCAGAGGACTAACAATGGACGATGAGGAGAAGCGGAGCATTGAGCATTGAGCACGACAATTGCAATGAGGATGACGATGACGATGACGAAGACGAATCTTGCATGTTGTTGTGCTTTTGGATTTTGGATTGCACAACAGCCAAACAGAAATACATAAATAAATCCTTAGCCTGTCTCCTTAGCATCACGTTCTTCATTCGTCATTCGTCATATCAGTTTTATTTACACAGTACAGTGGATTTCCGTGATAGATCTCCTCCGCCCTTAAAGGCGCACGAATCTTTCTTTCAGTGGGTGCAAAATGCCAATGGCCCAACACTGAAAATACTTTTTTCTTATTATCAAGCTTTTTAGTCATTTGAACTACACGTAGATAAATATTCCTGTACAAAAATCATAACCTCGCAAAGAAACTTTCCCGTTCTTTCTTTCTCTTGTTGATTTACAAATAACAAATACATCATCACGTGTTTTGTATAATGAGCAATTCCTCGTGCTCATCTAGCTTCAAGCTACTTGTACCTGCTCTTTGAAAAGTAAAGAAAGAGATTAAAGAGCAAGTGGAAAGCAAAGGAAAACTCCTGTACAAAAACTATGTAAAGATTGAATGTCTTTTGAGTTTTAACTTTATCATAGCACTTGATCTTTTCATCTTTTCACTGACTTTAATTAACAAATATTAACAAGAGGAGAACCAGAAAAACGTCAAAAGGACAAAACATTTCCACGAAATTCTATCATCACAGAATGAAAACATACAATGTACAATGTATACTGTACAGATATTTGCTAATCACTTGTGCCGCGTGAGGGCTTTTGACTTTTGATCCTGAGAGGTTTTTCCTAGAAATTTTAAAATATCTACAAAATCTATGTATATTTATAATATGAGGATTTTGTCAACTTGCTTGTGGTTTTGGTTTTACTCTTTATTTTTCTTTGTACAAAGTATAAAACACAACGTATTAACTACTTTCACTCGTTTATGCATTAGACAGTTTCAAAGGGGAATTCGACGGAAATGTGTAAACTAGTTTACCTTTTCAGCCTTGAATGTAAATATTAAAGATCAATAATAAAAAGAGGATAAACAAGATGGCTGTGGCTGAAAATATTACAAACCTTTCACGTGTAGATTGTAGCTTGTAGATTTTATTTACAGTGGGTGTTCCATATATTTGAAAGGGGCTGTTTATTGTTTGTGGCTTCATTTTCAGGATATTTCTTTATTTACTCAAATATTTACCTGAGGCGTTGAGTAAATAGGAAATCATATGAAGTATAAAGTATAAAGAAGATTGTACAAAACGACCGTGATGGGGGTCTAATTCAAATTCTGAATGTCTAATTACCCTCATTCCTCATTCCCAACTTTCCAGTTCCGAGTTTCTTTCAGTTTTAATAGAGTACAGATCTTTATTTTATACTTATCGCTGTCATCTGCGGAGTTTTGATAAAATCTTTTTTGTAAATTAAAAAACGGAGTGCATTCAAAGCTTTGAATAAACTACACTAAAAAAGAAAGTTGAGGGTATTTTTTCCTTTCAAATTTTGGTCCCAGTTTGTTTAGATGACTGATTTGATAAGAAATCTGCCGTTTTTATCCTAATTCTGTTGATTGAGCACATCTTTGTCAGGACAGGATTCAGAAGATAAGTATCTTTTATGCTCGGCAAAGGTAGGAATCCTTATTCAGTTCAATTTAATTCAATTTACTCTTTGCATTTTCATAAAGGAATAAAAGTCAAAAGGTTCCTGGTCGGTTTTAACTTTTAACTAGCACCATGAATTAAATGTTACGTGACTATATACAAAAATATAAAATTATAAAAAAGTTCAAAGTACTGTGAGAAATCTCGGCAGTATCAAAAGCAGAGTCAAGTTCACTTATGTGCTAATCAATCGGATTGCTAATTGGAATGTCAAAGTTAAAATGTTTGTCGGTTATATAACGCCCACGAGTTTATCTCAAAAAAGTACATGAAAAACAAGTTTGTTATGCCTAATCTGCGTTTGATGTCCGCGGTGCTTGATGCTTGAATTTTTGAGCTTGAATAGACAAGGACTTGAAAACGAGCAAAGGAAAAAGAACCATGTTCTTTCTAAATCTGTATGTGGGGAGGCAAATCTAAAATCTAAACAAAGTATAAGCAGAGCATGTACAATGTACAATGTACAAGATATAATTTAAAAGGGCTTCTTTTTTACACACACCTTTTGATGCAAAATATGATGGAGTTTTTCCTATAAAAGAGAAGAACTGGACTGGATTTCATTCCAGTTGGTGAAAAATGGGTAAGTTAAGGACATGTGTCGTTTAGCCGACTTTACTATACCATACACCATAACAAACTATACCAGTCACCACTTAAGCCTCCTCTCCTATAAAAATGACCAACACTTCATCATGGTCAAGAAAGGCTATTCAAAACTGTCATGAGGATTTCCATGGAAAATAGGAATAAGTCTCTCAACTCCATTTTATTTTGCTTACACTTATTTTTTTTTTTTTTTTGAGTCTTGAGTCTTGAGTAAACTTTCCTGGAACGGAGAGAATACACAGTACAATTACCCGATGCACTCTCAACTCTCAGTCTTCCTCTGCTCTGCTCAGCTCAACTTGGCTTATCTAGGCTCAGCTCAGGGGAAAATATGTCCACGTATTTTGTACATTTTACATTTTACATGCCCTAACAAACAATAAAGGAGGATTTGATCTAAAATCTCAACACATATATCCATGCATGCATAAAACCAACACCTTCAAATACTCTGTCTAGTCCTCGCAATTTGTCCAGACTTGTCAAATTTACTATTTACTGGATAGAATGTGTACAATATCTAAACATTGACCACTTGACCGTTGACCACTGACCACTGCCTGTATTCTAAAAAAAAATTCCATCAAATACTTGTTATATGTATAAATTGCATAGAAATATCAAGAATGAAATCTACACATGAATTTCCAATTTCCATTTTCAATTTGATTTTTGAAAAATAGTACTCCTCCAGATTGTTAAAGAAACAGACTATTAGTGTAACAAATGATGTGGAAGGAAGATTATATTTCTGGAGAGACGGGAAGCAAAAAGGAAGACAACTTGAATTTCAAGTTGTAAATCATCTTGCGTTTGTGATCTACGCAATAATATGACGTTTGCAAGTGTTTTTTCAAAATACTCAACTCTCTCTCTGTCTCTCATGCTCACCACATATCGTAAATCGTACCTTGTACAACACTTGTTTTTCCAAAAAAATGGAAATAAATAAAAAAAGAGTCAAGGATTGACCACAAAATACACAACTAAAGATGAGCCATGTATAATGTGTAAAAGAAAAAAAAGAACAAGAACCAGAACAAGGCTCATCCGTTGTTTGTTGCTTGATCCAATTAAGTGAAAAGTACATGTAAACTGTGTACAAAATTCCCATCAAATGAAAGTACGCATCAGGATCAGGATGAGCACCAAGAAACAACAGCCAACTCATGTACAATGTACAATGTGCAGACTGCCGATGTTGTCAGATGTTTGGTCCTTTTTTGTTTATAAACACTTTATTATTTCGGGGCATCTGATCGTGAGATTAGGGAAGAGAGAGAGAGAGAGAGGCTAGTCAATTCAGTACAGTTTACATGGTGAAAGTAGTTGTTGGTTGTTGTGTAGCATGTGTCTAATATCTGCAGTAAGTAAACGGAGGTATATAATGTATAGTGTACAATGTGTAGTGGATCTAAAGGAGAAGCTCAAGCCCAAGGCGTAAAGTTAATGATAGAAAGAGTGTGTGCTGTGTGTGAGTGTGGTGAAGACTTCAACCTCACCTATTTCACGGTCTAAGGGTGGGAAATTAAGTTTCTGATTGACGTCACACACACTACACACTACACACTAGACAACATAACAAACTCCAGTCCACACTCTCGTAGCTTGAGTTTTTATCTTTTTCCTCACAAAATTCTTTCATCTTCCCCTCACTCACTTCTTTTATCTCCTTTCTTTTTTCTTTGCCCTTTCTCCTTTCTCCTCTTCTTCATAAGTAACCGCACCTGCTGTTACTCCTCTTCTATTTCTATGTACTTGTGCAGTGTACATAAAATGAGGACCATGATGCTTAAATATTTCGAGGCAGACTACAGACTCCAAACTCTAGATTCTAGACTCTGGATACGTTTTTTACGTATTGTACTTCGTTTTTTTTTGGTAGTAAGTAGAAAATTGCGTGTTTTTTTGTTCAAAGTTCTCTGTCCGCTGTCCACTGTACAAATCTACTCTCTTCTACATTTTTCAACTTGCCTATTTGTAATTTTGATTATTATCATGCAAAGAAGAAGAAAATGAAAAATGGGAATGAAAATGAAATTCAGAGGGAGCATTCCACATCTTTTTATTTTTCGCATTTATTACAGCTGTCAACTATTAAAATTGTACTATAGTATACCTTGCATTACTGTATTTTACAGTATACCAGATCAAGATGAAGATTAGCTTAAGGATATAAAGAATACAGCTCTTCCTTTTCCTTTTCACTTTTCTCCTCTTTCTCTGAAAGAAAAAGGTTGAGAAGAGGAAAAATTATCATATCTCCTAACAATAAGAACTGGGAAAACATAGGATACTAATTATTGTTATCATTATTATTATTGTAGAATAATAATGAGAATTAGAGTCTGGATTTAAGTAAGTACCTCATGAAAACCATCTTTATGTTTATGGTTACTGTTTTACATTTACTAGCAACTAGAATACTTTGAGATTTCAGGATCTAGGATCTAGAATCCTGGAGAATAGACAATGCGTGTACGTTGTACAATATACAATGGGCAGTGTACACTGTACACACTTCCGTTTCCTCTTCATCTCGTTACCAGCCAGCAAAGTAGGGAAAGTAGGGAAAATAGGAAAAGTCGTGGAAAAGTAGAAAGTAAACCCGTTTCCGGCCATGAGAAAATTCAACTTTAGCTCTCTCACTTTTACTCTCTGAGGAATAAACAGTATACTAAAGTACTACAGCTTAGTATAGTACAGTACATTATTGTAGAAAGTAGAAAGTAAAGGGAGCAACAAGGAAAACTCTCTCTCTTTTTTACTGTGGGGAAACAATGCGTGAGTTTTATCTTGGGTTTTTGTGTCTTGTGGTGAAAAGGAGAGCTCATGAAGCTCATGAAGCTCATGAACCGAAGAGTGAAGCTGAAACTAAAACTGAAACTGAGATGAAGACGTGAGTGAACGAGTGAGAGAATCGAGGCTGTAGACTCTAGACTCGAGATTCAAGACTCTGAGGGGAAGTTGAGTTAAGTGAAACTGTTAAAAGTTTCAGTCGTCTATTTCTATTTCCCCATATTTAAGGATATGAGGAGAGAAGAAGGAGAATTGGAGCGAGATCTCCTCATCTCATCTACTTGTGAGCTCCTCAGTTCTCTGTACTCTGTACTCTGTATTTTCTTTGTCTACGTATGAACTGAAATGAAGTCATGGTATCGTGCAAAGTGTATTTCATTTAAACTGAGTGAAAAGGAGGAGGAGGAGTAGAAAATAGAAAACTACCCCTCCTTTTCTTTCCTCTTTCCCTCCACAATGAGATGAGCATAAAGAAAAGTAGAAAGTATAGAAAGAAGAAAGAAGAATGAATGAATGGATTGCATAATCTCACATATCATTCACATATTACAGTCACACTGTGCATTTCCAGAGAGTTAGATACATTCACTTTTCTCTCGCTTTCTCCACTTTCTCCAGTTGCTTTCTTTGCAAATAAAAGTTCATTTGAGAAATTTCACAGAAATTATGTCCGCTCATATCCGTTCATCTTCAATCTCCCCTGAAATCTCTCCGCTTAATCTGATAAAAGCTACTCAACTGAATTGTTGAAAGCCAAAACTAACTTGGCCCAACGTAAGTTTACACTAAAGCTGAAACTTAAACTAGAAGGGAAACGGCAGAGTTAAATTGTTAAGCCTGGATTTTGGAGGGAGGGAGAAAAGAACTTGAATGTTTTATGACTAGTCCGATAAACATTTGTACTTTGTAGATTGTAGATACATTGTACGTTGTACGTTGTAAGTTGTAAGTTGTACAAGGATTCCTCCTCATAAAGTGACCAGTGACTTTTCCTCCTCAAAAGGATAAATTGTCATATAATTTTATTTCTTCTATCTTCTACAGTCGTCATCATAGTATGTTATGTTATGGTTTGATAAAGAGCAAAACTTTGACAAGTCAAAGTCAACGACAACCATTATACATTATAGTAATAGTAACAGTAATAATCTGATGCAAAATCTTACACTATAAGATGATATATCATTATGCAACCACTTTTTCCCTTTAGACTTTGGGAAAAGCGCAGACATGCTAAAAAAATTTCATAAAGGTTAAAAAACTTGAATGACTATTAGTATTATTATTATTAATATTAAAATGGTGCAAATTTAGATATTATGTGTGACGAAGGCCTAAGACTGATTCCGAGATTGAGAATGAGAATAAAAATGAGGATTATTGGGAAGGTGGCAAACTTTTCTTGGAAATTTCTTCACCTCTTCTTCCTTTTTCTTTCCTCTTATTCTATTGATTGATTCTTGATTCTTAGTTCTATTGAGGCTTTTAACCTCCACCCAAAACTTTTATCAAAAACATAAAAAACCACTTAGCCAAAACATGTAGAATGTAGATGCATCTACTTGACTACTTGACTTTTAACTTTTGATAATATCACCAATACCAGATCTGATTAAACAAATGAGCTGTTTTCTCCAAATTCCTAAATCCTTCAACCTCTTTTTCACATTTACCAGTCGTAGTCGCAGTTTGAAAATTAATAATCAATAATCAATGATAAAAGAAAAATGCACCAACTGCTACCAAACATTAAAACTAAAAAATAACAAGTAAAATTACTTGCAGTATTATGAAAAAGTATGAAAAAGTTCAAATTTTCCTACAATTAAATTGAACGTAAAAATAACATGAGCAAAATTAAAACAACATTTAGAGGTTCCATGTTTTCTCTTGTTGATGTTGTTTTTGTTCAAACTACAGAGGTTTTGCTAAAAATAGTCATACAGATAATTGCATTTTCTTTCCTTTTCCATTTTCCATTGTATTTTAAACAGAGCTCTTTCCTCTAAGAGAGAGTCTATTTAGTGGATACAATCAACTCTTGATTGAAAAATCGATGATTCGATACTAAATAAAACCTGTCATACTTTAACTTACTATATATAACATATAGTATACATACATGTTCAATGCTCAATGTTCATGTGGGCGACGAAACTGAATTTAATTAAATCCAAGGCAAATACTTACATATACAATGTACAATGTACAACTAGATTGTGCTGCAGGAAATGGCGGTAGTGGTAGTGGTGGTGGTATGAAAATGCAAATTACAAAGTGCCAAAATTGCTAGTTGTAAGTATAATGTGGAGGATGTAATTATGATTTTTATGGTGATTTTTGGGTGGGTGGTGGCAGATTTTTATCTTGATTGTGAGTTTTCCTTCGTATTTGACATGTACGTTGTACATTGTACATTGTACATACTTACATTGGGCAATGGGCAATCAAAGGCAGTATCCAATCTATTTCTAATGTCTATGAAGCAGAGTACAGAGCAAGCTGAGTTTGGTGGAAGTGGAACAAAATGTGAGGAGAAAGTACAGATGGACAGAAAAGTCGTAGAAAATGGAGAGAGCAGCAGAAAAAGGAAATGAATCATAAAAGTCTGTCGAGATTTTGGTCCACCATCAACTAGAACAAGTATGTACGTAATACGTAAGTATGTGCAATGTGCATATAAAGAAGCGAAGAACCCAAAGACCAAAGACATAAAAAATGGAAAATCCACATATCAGTGTAGATTGTAGTTTGTACTGTATACGGAATAAGGAGTAGTGGAGTTACATACAGGGAGCTGAATAATATACTACCCTTATCTGCACAACTCATCTCTGTGTGACTCGTGAGACGGTAGACTGTAGACTGTAGATGGTAGACGGTAGCGACTTGACTGCCTCTGACTCTGCTTCTGATTCGACTGAGTGAATGGCCAAGGTTAGTTCCAGTTGGTTGAGGTGCTATGAAAAGGTCAAAATGTTCTGGGAGCATGCAGTTTTTAGGCCGCTCGTGTGCTGCCTGGATTTCATAAGGTATAATGTATAATATATAATGTAGTTTTCGCGTGGTTTCCAAATATTACAACAGACGCACACAAAAAAGGACGAAACATACATGGCACACTCAAATATTTACAATCTGCACTGTAAAATCCACAACCCAGAACTGAGCATCAAGAACCAAGAACCAAGAAAACTTTGACCACAAAACTATTATTTTTTTATACAACTCTCCCAGCCTCACATTGGAATTGGAATGCCACGTTCAACGTTAAACGCTAAATGTTTTATTATACTTGTACAAAAGATAAAAGACAGGCAAAATTATATATGTCTTATATCTGATGTTCTCCAATATTTTCTAAATTTCAAAAATACATGATATATAAAACTACAGTGTGAAAATTAAATTTTTAATTCATGTCATTTTGATTCCTGATCATCCATATTTTAGTAGAAAACTTTCTCCAGTCCAAATTTTATCGTCTGAATAATCAAAATCTCTGAAAATAAATCAAAATTAAAATAGATATAAACACATGGACTTTTGTGAACTTGACGGGCTGGTCTACATGTATGAAGGCCAAAAACATGAAATAATAAAGATGTGATAAACATGTACAAATTGTGAACATGATCTTAAATGTCAATTGCAGTAACTGCGTAATCATTTTGAATTTTCAAGTCTATTCCTTTTCAAAATGCTTCTTTGTATTCTTAACCAGACTCTACTTATTCAGATCGGAACAAGTACATGTCATGTTTATTGTACGTTGTACATTGTAAAATGTACAAGTTGATAGTTGATGTCGGTTCTACATTCTACATTCTACATTCTGCATTCCGTATTCCATAGTCCATAGTAAATGCATTTACGACAATGAAAACTACAATGGGAACGGCAATGACGACTCTATGGACAATGGACACCATAGTTTAAATCGCTACCTAAAAAGTTTCTTCTCGACATTTGTAAAAGTATGTACAAACTACAATGTACAAGTAAAAGTGGAAGTAAAAGTAAAAGAACAAGTTGAATTTGAAGTACAAGAGCAAGAGCAAGTGCGAGGAGAATAAAAGGAACAAAGCGGTTGGGAATGGTAATAGTAGGAAACAAAACTTTTCTTCCTCCTGTCCATTGTGCTGCATTGTATTGTACTGTACTGGATTTTGTGGAGTAGTAGAAGAGTGCTTCTCCCTTTTCTTTTCTTTTCCCACTTTCTCCTTATATGCCCATATGTATTCATAAAAGCATACAGAATACAGAATACAAATGTAAATATGCATTTCTATATTTTCTATATTCTATACATTTTCCCCTCTCTTGTCCTGTCCTTTTTGCTGTCTCTTTTGTCCCACAAGTAGGGAAGAGAAAATATAAAGAGAAAGTACAGGGAAAGTAGCAAACCAAACGGCAGTTATTTTCTTTATGTGTTTATGTACTATTTATGTCTGATTCTATTAATGTGGAGACTCCAACTATATACATATAAACTTGTACATTTTACCATACTCCAAAATCCAAAAGGTAGATAGATATAGATATAATAATAGCTTTCATACATTCGTATAAGAGAGCGTTCATAAAAAAAATGTATAATGGTGGTATAGAAATGTACACGGAGTCAGAGTCAGAGTGAGAGTGAGAGATGATATGCGTGACTAGAAGACTGCGGCTGCTACTACTACAACCTTCATGCTGCATCGTACAAACTACAAACTATACAAACTACAGAGGAACGTCAAGTCAAATGTTGTCTACCCAAAAGCAGTTTATTTCTTCTCTTTCCTGTCTCATAATATATGACCTGGTCTTCTTCTCCATGATTTATTTCATCTTAAGCTCTCACTATGAAACACACATCGAGTAGAGAACATAGAAGAGAAAGGAGAAAGTATACATACAACACATATTGTAGATAAATATATAGAAATTGCTCAGAAATGGCCACAGTTCTATATTCTATAATGTGTATACAAATGCACATAAATACAAAGGAAGAAGGAAAGAAGGAAAGAAAGAAAGCAAGTAAAACAGGGAGTTGGAGTTGGAGAGAAATGGTAAATGTGAATGTGGATGTGGATGTGGATGGAGGATGGAGAATGGAGATACAGGGGAAAGTCTGAAGGGAACTGTAATGTATTTTATATTGCATTAACAACCCAAATAACAGAACAAATTGTACAACAAGGAGCACATTTCCTTATGTGACACGCCAGTCCAATGGAAATGGAAGGCAACTTGAACGCACCACTCCAGACTCTAGACTCCAGACTCCAGACTCCAAACTCCCGGCTCTAGACTCTAGAATCTACCATTATAAATATACAATATTTTACAATATACAATATAGAACATCCCACAACATGTATACTTTTATACATTTCTCCATTCCCCGTTCTCCATCAATACCCACAAGAATTCCTCGTCTTGGTTTTGGTCTTTTTCATCTTCATCTTGTTCTTGTTCTGTTTCCATAAATGTAAGTAGGCCATACCACATTAGTTTCTTGTCTCCTCTCGTCTCCCTCTCTTCTGTCTATATCTATATCTATATCTGTGTATTTATATGTATGTCTCATCCTCCTTATTTTCTCATTGTAATTCTCATGCTCTAATTCTAGTTCTGGTTCTGATTCTCGTTGTACTTTTCATATTCCTTGTTATGACTTGTATTACTATCCGTATTCCAAGAAAAAAGTTCCAACTTCATTATCGGAGGTTGATGGTCTCAGGACTCGCCATAATAATGATAAATAAACTATAAACTACATACTACATACATACATGTAGAATCTAGAAGATTGAGAACAGAGGAAGTTGTTTCCTATAATTTTCTAATAAACCTCATAATAATTTCATAAAACAAAAAAAAGTTGATTTGCTACACATAATTTTATGTGACTTTTCCTCCTAATTTTACTTTTGTCCGTTGTTTCTTTGCTGTGTCATGAAATAATCATGAGAAGCATCAAACATCAACCATCCACCATCAAGATAGATTGACTTTAGTTTATTTGTCCATTGTACACTGTGCCCTGTGCACAGTACAAAGTTTTGAAGACAATGGGGAGATGTTGCATGAATCTTTGACAGTGCAGTTATACTTTCGTGATCGTAATTCAAAGATCAGGCGACTGATATCCAGACAAAGTTGAAGTAAAAAAAAAGTCACATTCAGAATCAGAATCAGAATCAAAGCTCAAAGCTCAAAACTCAAGGAAAGAAAGGATGAGAAAGAAGATCCGTGAAATTTCTAGTCAATAGTCAATATCTTTAGCAAGTGTCTGTGTTGTGCATACGTGCATTTGAATTTGAATTTGCATTCATCTGTCATCTGTGCACAGGTGAAAATTGATGTCATGTAGAATGTAGAATCTACAGCCTTTTTACTTTTTACTACACCATGAAATGAAATAAAATGAAAGGGAAGGAAATATAGAGCTGTGCTCCATGTGCCGGTAGATATACAACACACAATATACAGTATACAGATACAGCTACAGTAGCTTGAGAAATTTACAATTCTAATCGGATTGCAATGCTTTTTAGATTGGGCCTGGTTTGGTCTGGCCGGGTTTTTCCAATGCAGAATGTACATAAAAAGTATACGATGTACAAATACATAATGTCTTTGTAAGAGCCACCCGTATAAAAGTTCACAGTATCACAGGAAAAGAGGAAAAGTGAAAGTAGAGAAAGAGTAAAGTAGTATCAAATCTCTGTGCAGTTTCACAAACTATATTGATCTATCTTCAATCTAAATACACTGTGTATAAAGTATAGATATAGAACGAGATCGTGCGTATCTTTTTTGTTCAAGTCGTCTGAGAGACAGACGATGATGATGATGATGATGGTAGTGATGATAGTGATAGTGATAGCAATACCAATGCCGATGCCGATGCCGACGCCGAAACCGAAACCAAAGTCGAAGTCAAAGCCGATGGTAAAGCTAAAGCTCATGTTGATGCTCATGTATCTATCCATCCAACTTCAGCTCCAAGTCCATAGTCCATAGTCCATAGCCCATACATGTGAAGTGAAGTGATGGGATGGTGACGAATCAATAATGGGAGACGAAGAGTCGGAAAGAGCAAGAAACAGAAAGAGAGAGAGAGAGAGAAAGTCAAGTCAAACTCAAAATGTGGGCCAAGTCAAGTTGATCTCGCACGACATTATTTTTCATGTTGAATCTTCTCAAAAGAGCATTACTTTTTTCTCTTTCCTCTTCAGTCTCCAGCTATTGAAAAGACACTAAGACTAAAAAGAAAGTCAAATAGAGAGAAAAAGAGGAGGAAGGCACAGAAATAGAAAAGAAAGAGACACACTCTATACATGTATAAGTTTTATATGTGTCTCTTATTTGTATAAAAAGAGAGAGAGAGGATTGATATTAAGAGAGCTACTCCTCAGACTCGGAACTCTGAATTCTGAATCTGACTGAGACTCCGACTCGGATTCACATTTTCCCATTCTCCATTCCATTCCATTCAAAGGAATATTATGTCCATGACTATTCGGAGAGACACTAGAATACAATCGTCTTTTATTCTCTAGTCCATACATGTACTTTGTACTTTGTACTGTACTGTACTTGCACACTGCCCGCCGACTGTCTCTCCTCCTCCTCCCATTCTTCTACATATGCATAAACATATGTACATTGTGCACTGCTCATTCTGCATGCACTCCCATCTCCCATCTCCCACTTCCCATTCTTCCCTTTGTCAAATGAACACAAGTACAACTATACAACTACAAGTAGAAGAAGAAAGAGAAATGTTTTAGATTTCATTCTTCGTCTTTCACTATCAACAACCACACACACACACTTCTTTTCTTCTTTTATACGCGTACTCATATTCTTCTGCTCCTTTTCTTCTCATTTTCATACGTATCATCATCATCATCATGTTGTATAAACCCTGTGCCTTTTCCCTCTGGAGTGGATTATATACTGCACACTGTACATACAACTTACAGTGTACAGTGTACAATGAACATTGAACATGGTACATATTATTAATATTATTATGCGGCGACTATTATCCTGATGCCAAATGCATGTGGTGAGGTTCACAGTAGTAAAAAGCAGTGCAAATGTTGGGAGTGAGTGTGAATGTGAATGGGAATGGGAATGTGGATTTGAGCACTACTGTTGAGCATTTACATTTACATTTGAGACTGGTTTTAGGGTTTAGTATTCCATTCCGTACCATTTTCATTCTATTCTATCCTCACTTTTCCATTCTTTGGAATGGTGTGTATTCTAAACTCCACACTCCACACTTCATACTCTATCCTTTGGTTTAGTTTGGCTTGGCATGAAATCCCATTGCCAAAAGAGAGAGATGAAACGAATGCACTTGTACTTGGATTGTGCTGTTTACTACTATGTTGGTGGTGTGGATGGTAGTTGAAAGATGGAAGATGGTAGATCGTGGATTGTAGATCGTGTATGGTGTATGGTGGGGTTTGGCCTATGGGTCCTTAAACTTTGTAAGACATGGACAGAAAAACAGAAAATGAACTTTTCTTCCCTCACACATGTTTTTCCCCTTTCTCGCGTATTCCCAGTCTTGGTCTCTTTCTTTGTCCTTTTCTTTGTGCTCCTTCTTCTTCTTGTGCTTCTACTTTTACTTCTACTTCTTGTTCTTGTTCGTATTCGTATTCTTCTTACGTGACATTTATGAATGCTTCCATAATCTTTGTACACTCTGTCACTTTGCACTGCATTCATGGGGTAATGATGATTGAAGGCTCCGCCACGAATTCAAATACAAAGGCCTTCCAGTCAAATTCAATTTCAGAAATTGAGTTCTTTATTCTCCCCGAATTTTTGTCTCCATCTTCTGCTACACACAATATATATTCTGTCTCCAGTGCCAGTCCTCAGTGTTCTTGTACTCCTCTTGTGTCTTGTGTCTTGTGTCTTGTGTTTCTCGGAGACTCTCCATTATATTATATTTGTCTGTCATCCTACATCCTACATCCTATTTCAATCATCCAGTCTGGCTTTAGGTGCTTTCCACTACTATACTAAAAGAACACCAAGGACAAGAAGAAGCTTCTTTCCTTGAATACCGAATAGAGAATACCAAATACCAAATACTGAATGAATTTGAGGCCAAACTGAAACAATTTCATGTGGTACCAAAAATGCATTTGTATTTGTACCCACTGGAAAAGACGGTGTGTTGAGTGTTGAATTTTGGGAGTTAGGAGTTTATAGCTTCTAGTTTAGAACATGTTTCATAGTGTGTGGATTTTATATCTGCATATGCATGTCTAATGTCTCCTCTTTTCACCAAGGAAATCAATTTTCTCTCAACACTACAAATGTGACGTTCAGTAGCTGTTTGGTTTGGTGCATTGTGAATTTTTTCTCTCTCTATACCTTCAACCTTCAACCTACAACCAACAGCATTGTACTCTGCTGCATTGTATTCTCCTCTGTCTTTCTATCTTTCTATCTTTTTTGCTTTGCTTCACTCTCCTCTTGATTTTCTTCTTTAAGCTGAGCATTGAACATCCTTTATTGATTAACGTTTTACACATTGCGCTGGAATTAAATTTCTAATGCTGTGTAAAAACTGCTGTATTTTTTCCGCATATATTATACATCATACATTCTACGTTTGTGTATTCTTAGAAATGTAAATTTTGCCATGCATATTATGCATATTTTTATAAATCAACGTAAAAAATAAATATAGGAGCTCAGAGAGCTGAATGTAACAAAATTGAATTTACATAATATTCTGGTACACAAAATATACAGAAAGCTTCTCATCCTCGTTGTCTACGCGAGGACAGTAGAAAAGGTCTGTATACTCTAGACTATTTACTTTGCACAAAATACATCATGTATTATTGTCCTCATTTTTCATAGAGGTGTCAAAGGATTTCCACTCTCATCTACTCCATGGGAGACTATATAATGAAGATAATTACATATTCAAAATATTCAAATGAGGGTTGAATACGTATCATAATAATAATAATAATAACAATGGTGATTGAAACACCAAGGACAGCAGGACAACAACCTAAATTCCCATACCAACAAATGACGAAAATGACAATGACAATGCCAATGACAATGAAAAGGACAAGAAAAAAAGATATGTGATGAGAATAGTACAAGAGGCACTAGGCACTAGGCAGTACGCAAAAGATGATGACAATAACAAATAATAATAATAAAAATAACAATAACAACAGTAACAACAAAACAACGCCGAGGGGGAAAATGAAATGCTAAAGAATTATTAATCATCTTTTCGTTTTACTATTATGTTATGATTCCAAAATGATACCATGTGTTTAAAATGTACACATGTAAATGCAGAAAGATATAAAATATAAATATGTAGATGTGCATATTGTAAATAGATCTGTGGATACAAGATAGATCAATGGATTTGGAACAAGGAATAGGGAATAAGGATAATCCCATTTTCTTTGTGTTGCATTTGAATTTCTTTACTCTAGACTCTAGACTCTAGACGATAGATGCCCTTGGGCATACAAGGGAAAGCAAGGGACAAGAAAAACTTTCTTTTCTTCTCATTCTTTTCAAGAAAAGTTTCATGAAAACTAGCAACTAGCAACTAGGGCTAACATATGTACAATGCACACAAATAAGGATGCCCAAGGCTACAACAAAACAAAACAAGCACATATGCATCCTCAATCCTCAATATTCTGTGCATGGGGAAAAGAAACGAGAGTGTAATAAGACTACAGAAAGATAGATACCCACATACCCTCCACGAATCCATCTGTCTAAAATCTATACCAGCATACGCAAAAAAATTCACAATACACAAAACACAAACTACACAAATGCAGACAAACAAGCTACATGTAGAATATGTAGAATGTAGAATGTACAGAAAATGGATCGGTAGGGAAAAGTTTGCGGTTTAAGTAGTAATTTTCTCATTATTTTATGCGGGAGAACGCTTTTACCTTTACATTTCACCATTTACCATTTGCCTAGTCCCACGCGGAAGCCCAGAAACCAGCCAACTAAAACACCATCACCCTCCAATCCTCCAAGTGGAACCTGCTGTACATGTGCATTTCTATACTGTTCATATTTACTTGCATCTTCATCATATAATTATTATACGTTGTACATTGTACATTGTACATGGAACGTAGACATCGTATTTTTCAGTATATAGATAGGTATTTACACTTTATACATTATACACAAGTGCTAGATATGAAAGGGAAAGCTGGAGAAACAGCATACAACTTTCCCTGATGACTGTAGACTGTAGACTCCAGACACTACGTGAAAATAAGCAGTCAGAAAAGAATGCCCAGCGACAGAGAACGAGAGAACGGAAAAAAGAAAGGTTCGCCTGACGAAATGAAAATACAATCTGTTTCTTGATTTTCCTTTTCTCTATTTTAGTTTGGTTTGTTTTGGTTTGGTTTAGTTTGGTTCGTGGTTCGTGGTTCTTTATTACCTGGGAAAAAACCATCGTTTTCTTTTGTTCGATACTTCTTTTCACTTTCACCATGTGCTTACGTACTACTGTTTTTCTCCATAGCCTTCTTATTCTTATTCTTTTTTGTATTCTGGCTCTGGCTGTGGTTCTTATTGAAGCTTTTGCTATAGGACCAGAAACACAATACAAAAGAAAACTGAACTGAAGCTCCCGACCAAATTCATTCAAGATTCAAGATACAAGACGGTGAAGGAAGAGGGAATAGTAGATGCTATATGAAGAGAATAAAAAATTGTACATACATGGACATAAAAGAGTTGGAGAAAACTATGGCCATTTCGTTTTCGTTTCAGTCATTGTGTTTCAGTATGTAGAAAGTTGACGTATGTAACATTTATGTATGTAGGCGGGCATGACACACTCCAACACGAGAAGCTGAATTTATGAAGTCTAACTAACTAGAAACTAGAACAAGAAAGCAAACTATGAGTGATATACTCATACTGTACTTTTTTACGTTGTACGAACTGGTGAAGAAAAAGGTCTAGAATTTTCAAGATTCAAGAGAAACGCAAGTTCACAACTTGTTTTAGAATGACTGTAGTTTGTAGTTTGTACATATTACATATTATACATTGTGGTGTGTACAATGTACAATGAAGTATATAGATTATAGATATTGAATTATTTTGAAATTTCTCATTTCTTTCAGTTCGACATTTTCCACACATGTTCTTTTATACTTGTGGCCACACAATAGAAGTATACTATGAAAAAAAATCAGCGGCAGCTGGATAAAAATTCTTAGATTCTTAAGACTGGTACAGTGTTGAATACAGAGAAGAGAAACCTAGTAGTAAATTGAGAACGAGTACATGGTCACATAAAAGAATGCACTTTTGGTTGAAAGTTGAAATTTGAGATAAAGATGATGAAAAAGATGGGAAATTACCAAGCGCCTTCACCATTGTAATAAGTTGCAGGCGGTAGTACTATTCTAAACATCTACAATCTACAACGTACAACCTACAACCACAGGCTATGTACTATTTACTATTTAATCTTCTAAATCACCATGCAGTTTTATCAAATACTCAGAACAATTCCAATCATAAGTTCATGGTTTATTGATCATTGATCCGAGTATTTGAAAATAAAGTATTTTTGTTGTACTGCTGAATTACAGGCATAAATATTGGATTTATCCACTGCAGAAGTTTTGACTGTCCTGATTCAAAGGGCAGTATAATAAATAATAATGTAATACATGTAAAAGCTATAGGACAACAACTGCAGTTTCTATTCTCTGCTGGTTTCTATTGTTGGCTTGTTCTTTATTTGTAACATACATTATGAATTTCCATAAAATATGAAATTATCAGATCAAGCCAAAAATGTCTCTTCCATAAAAAGCAAAAGTATTGTAAATATACATTACTTTGGGAATACAAAATAGTTAGAAAATAACTCACACCAAGTTCATATTGTGTAACTAAGGCCTAGAAAACAGAAATAAGATCTTGGATGTTGGGATCTGGGTGGGCCTGTTTCCTATTTGTCCATCTTGAATCCTGAATAAAGAATCTAAAAGAATCTAGAATGTACAATGCACAGCCTCGAATCTGGAGAAACGTGGGAGTTGGAGAAAAATTGATAAAGGATCATGTTGATAAAAGAAGTAGCTTTATCTTCTACATCTGTATCTG
Source organism: Sminthurinus signatus (assembly GCA_019776565.1). Taxonomy (NCBI): domain Eukaryota; kingdom Metazoa; phylum Arthropoda; class Collembola; order Symphypleona; family Katiannidae; genus Sminthurinus; species Sminthurinus signatus. The sequence goes on from JABASP010000095.1 coordinate 53,678, forward strand.
TATCTCTCTATGTATATGTGCTATGACTCTCTTTAGACTTGGAAGTTGAGACTTGGAAGTTGAAAGTTGGTTGGACTTTAGGCGGAGAGCTTGTTTCCTGATTTTCAATTCCCCATCACAAATCACAATTCTATCTCCGATCTCAGACTCTGTTCCTTTCTCCTTTCTCATCGCTAGTCCATCTATGCATCCGGAATCCACACTGCACACTGCTCACTGCTCAACTTACATGTCCGTATCCATATTCGTATTCCTATAGTCATGTCCATTTTTATTGCAGTACAAACTACAAATCCGAATCTGGTCAGATCCAATGCATTATCGTAGATATATTGAGTATTGTGTACAACATTATACAATAGCATCTCTGATCTGCTCTGCTCTGCTCTAGTTACATTCACGTCCAATGTTCATGTCAATGGCCATTGACCATGTACCATGTATCATGTTCGTGGTCAATACTCACAGTAGAATGGAAAGTAGAACAAGATCAGTTCTTGGAACTTGTATATTGTACAATGTACATTGTAGATTTGACCGAACATCAGTCAAAATGTGCAATAGATAGGAGATAGAAGATAGTGATTCTGAATCCTAAATCCTAACAGCTCTGATACCATGGTCCAGTTTGTATTATACTTTAAGTACAGTAGCAATCCATTGGATTTTGATTTTGTTCAATAGAGCTAAAAATTTGTCTGCAGTTTTTTAGAATGCTACAAGACGTCTGACGTCTGACGTCTGTCGTCAATTGAAGTCAAAATTCATGCCATACCATGTCAAAATTGAAATGAATATTCAGTGTCAAAATCACATGGAAATATTCCTCTGTGGAATAGTATTATCTAGTCTATTAGTAATTTTGTAAGCTGTGAATGAGAAGGAAAACTGGAACAAGAACGAGGGAAGGAATGGGGAAAAAGTGAATAGAACGAGTGTACAAGGAACATAATATGTAATATTGTAATATGTACCATGTAGGTTGTAGGTTGTACATGTTGGCGTATAAATGTGAAGTGAATGAATGGGATGGGGAAAGTTGGAGAGTGGAACGAGGAGCTCTAGATCGAAGCTCTGAACTGTACATTGTACATTGTATCATTGAAAGCTGGAAGCTTATGCATATGTAGAGAAGAACTGATACTGGTACAAGAACAGGAGATGGAGATGGAATTGGAACTGGTTCTTTTTTTTGCTTCTGGTGCTGGTACTGGTGAATAGTGAATAGGAAGCACCTAACCTTATTCTGCAGCGGGTAGATTGTAGATTCCTCTTTTTTCTCTCACTACTACTACTACTAGTATTACAAGTATTAGTAGTAGTAGTACATAGTAGTAGTTGAAATGGTAGTTTGTAGTTCCTTAGTGCATATAATTCCCTTGAAATATCATGCTCTTGGGCTCTTCTTTTCTATCTTTCTCCAGTTTCTTGTTCCTTTTCTGCCTCGTGCACTACACTCCTTCATGTATATTGTATATTCCAACTACAAAACGTAATATAATATACTGTATTATATTGCATTCTATGTCCCTGAACCATGTACTACCATTCTACGATATGGACACGTACTACAAACTTAGTATGCTGTATGTATAATGTATATACTTTACGTTACTCTTACTGTTACAATCCTCAGTATACGAAATGCAGTATGAAATGGAGTATAAATTTCCCAGTGGTTTATAGCACCTCTGAAAAATCCCCCGTGCGCATGCTTTCACCCTCCAACTAGAATATTTGAAACACACTCTACACTTTACACTCTGCACTCTATACTCTAATTTCTACTTTCTACAGTCTACATTCTACATCCATAGACATTTACTTATACAGGATAACACATGCAATATCTATCTATCACTGGCCTTTCTACATCCTTTTCCTTGTCTATGTCTACGGCTGGAGTTGGATTCGTAAGGGAGGAAAAAAACTGAAAAAAAGGAACCAAACCAGAACCAAAAAGCTCAAACTGGAACTGGAACCAAAACCAAAACCGAAACAGGTCTAGTCTAGTCTAGTCGTTGCTCGATCTTTTTGGTAGTTAGGGTAGTCTCGTCTCTCGTCTCCTTCGTTTTTCGCTCGTCGTTCCTGGTTCTTGGTTCTTGGTTCTTGGAATTTTCGTGAACATCATCGGGAGGAATGACTGTTGTTCAAAGAGGCATGGACGACAACGAGAACGACAACGATGGCAATGACGATAGATAGATGGATAGATAGTATTCCAGTTTTCCAGTGTTAAGACGTTCCAGAGCTCCACAGCTCCAGTATTCCAACCGACCATCCATCCAGCAATCCAAAGATCCAAAGCTCCAGCCAGGCAATGCCAACCAAAGCCGATGCTGAAGCCGATGTCGATGTCGATGTTGATGCGGATGCGGACCCGATGAGAGAAAAAAAACGGGAGAGAAAATCGAATTCCACTCACAGTATCTACTTTGGGAGTGAGCCGAAAGGCGTTTAAACTCTTCTCTCCGCCTCGATAAACTCATTCTCATTTGACTCGGAGAGTCAGACTCATCTCCTATCTCTGTCACTCTTAAGGCTCCTTGTCATCACATCACATCAACATTATATATGTGTGTACATTCTACTTTCTACTTTCCACTTTCTATTGGATCGTATATAGTATCATCCGCAAAGCACAGAGGAAAAGAAAGCCACGGTCTATCTAAATCCCTTACACACACAAAGATACCTCTTTTTATACTACATGTATAAAGTATAAAGCCATACACATTGCACATTACTCGTACACACGTTGAGGGAGGAAAAGAGAGGGATAAATACGAGTACGAATACGACTTTTGATTCTCCCACTGAACTCTCAACGTTGTTCTTGTTCTACCCGAATACGTACTGTAGAAGAGGGAGAACGGCGAGCGAGAGAGAGAGAGAAAGTGGAGAAAGCAGAGAAAGCAGGAGCAGGCCGAACTCGAATCCGATTTCGAAGCAGAAGCAGAAGCAGAAGCAGAGGGAAGCACAACTTGCAAGTTGAAATAAAATCTCCCCGTTCCAACTGAAATAAACTCCAGTCAAAAACTAGAGCGAGAGCAAGAAGGATCAAAAAAAAGAAGCCTGTATGGAGTATGGAGAAGGGAAGGAAATAAAGTTGCAATTACTGAGTCCTCCTTTTCCCAGTACCATAACCAACAAGAGTTTCAGTCTGTGCTTTAGGATTTTTATTTATTCCTTTTAATTCTCTTGAACTTTGAATTTTATGTGCGCACATTTAAATTACAGTCATGTGAAATTTATTCCTCCAATTTTTACTCTACAATTCCTGAGAGAGAGGAGGAATTGTCAATTGTCAAACTATTTTACCCCCCGAAAAGTTGAACCGTTTAGTGTAATTGAACTGTTGAGAGTTGTCTCGAGTCTCGAGTCTTGAGTTGACTGGAACTCTCTGCTATCGAATTGAATTGAATTCAGTTGAACTGAATTGAACTACTCTGAATTTGAGTTGAGAGTGAAATGAAAATCGAAAGTCGAAAAAACTATCCACATTGTGGCATGTGAATCTGTTGAACTCAAATCCAAATCCGAATCCAAATCCACAAGCAAGACATAAAATAAAGATTGAAAAAAAAACTGAAACTGAAAATGGAACGACAAGAAAAAGAAGAGGAAGAAAAGAGAGAAGAGAACAGAACAGGACAATGACATTGAAATGAGGCGTGAGTGTAGCATTTCGTCAGTTAGGAAAAGTACTTAAGTATTCCACCAACGAGAGATTTTCACCGAGATCTTTTTTCTCCCTCCGCATCCTCCAGACTCCAAACTACAGAAACTACACATTCTCTGCTACCAATATCAATTCTACACAATACGACACTCTCATCGCATCCAGTCCGTCAGTCACTTTCCCTCCTTCCAGTGACATTTCGACTTTCAAGTGGACAGTCGAGCCCTTTTCAAGTGGAACAAGAAAAGAGAGGAAAAAAACTGTCAGTGGAGAATAAGTAATAGTGTATGTAAGATAGTATACTGGATACTTGTTCTTGGTTCTTGGTCTTGAGAGGAGAATACGTAATATAAAATACCTTTTAAAAAAGTATTCCTCCTCCTCCTCCTTGGAAAAGACTTATATAAAATCTCATGAAAATTCTCCTCATTTCTCAATTCCAACTTCCGAGTTCCCCCGTTTTCAGTTTGAACGTCTCAATTCTCAATCCAGAAACTAGTGACAAATTGAAAGAGTAAAGGGTGAATGACGTTTGTGAGTGTCAAAGAGTCAAGTCAAAGATTCCTCATCATCTTGTTCCTTGTGCTGCTCTTTTAATGTATCAACTTTTGATAAAAGCTTACAAAAGTTAAAAAAAAATAAAGGAGCAACCAACTATCTGAATCTAAATAATAATAATAATATCCTACACAAAAAGATATAGATAAATCCAAAATCCAAAATTCAACGTCTTCCTATTTTTTTTAAACAAGAAATTGTGCTCATCATAGAAAAAAAGAGGGGAAAATATTCTACTTTCTTCTTTTTACACTCTTGAAAAAGAAATAGAAGTAAAAGTCTACTAAAGATAGATGAAAAAACTGGTGAATAAAATGCAAATATCTGTATATTATGTAAAGAAAATCCCTCAAGGAACCGACTAAGAGTTTCATAAAAATTTATGATTATTGACTTAATTCATCCTGCTGGAATTGAATGAATTTACATTTACATTTGTGAATTTTCAAGTTTGAATTTTGAATCTTGAATTTCAAGTTTCAAGTCTGTGCAGAAATTCTCTACAGTGAAAGTAAAAGGAAAGGGGGAAGAAAAAAGAACGAGACTTGAACATTGAACAGCTCTTCACGTTTCTCGTTTCCAGTTTACAGTTTCTTATGAATATTTTCTATTTGTAAACAGTTCCTCGAACCTCTTTTTCATCTCCATCTCTGCAGAATAATATAATATAATAATAATAATATTATGCACATACTAATATAAAGTAATGTAATTTGCCTTGATAGTTGATATTTATGGGAAAAGGGAAACAAGACGACGACCTCACTCACATACTTATTACTTAGCTACTTGGTCTAAATTCCAAAATACCAAAATTCCAAAATTCCAAATGCAAAAATAAAAAAACAAACATAAAACCTCCTCTGACAGATACATTACAAAATATAATATAATATAAAAGTAATTCTGTCTCTTGTGAATACTGACTGTAACTGTAAACTCTGTGTTTTTGTACACAGAGAGTGAAACAGTGAAACAGTTTGAGAATTTTAAAAAGCCAAGTTACTCCAAACTTTTTTTTTTTTACTTTTGACGCTTTGAGGAGACCAGGAAAAAAACAGTTTTTGTTTCTCTTGAGTGTGTAAGTGTGGGTCTCATTCTTTTTTTCATTGAATTGAATTGAATTCAACTCTATTCGAATAGCCACTCGTAAAAAAAACACAGGAGAAAAAGAAAAAGAAGACGTAAAAGTAGAAAAGTATTTTCCCCCTTTTTCTGGGCAGAATGCAAAATGAGTGTGGGGACTTGTGTGCTGGAAACAGGAAATGTAATACGGAATACTACAGACTCTTGTTCAAACTCCAACTTCAACTCCAAAGTCCAAAGCAAAAGTACAGTCAGAGCCAAAATAAGTCCATGTGCCAGAATCAGACAGCAACAACTACCGCGAAAATCCTGTAGCCGCAAAAATCATCCAAACTCAAACTCAAACCAAAACCCAAACCCACAACATTCGCTCGACCACCACGTTGAAGCAGCCCCCACCGTCATTTCCTGTTCAGACCAAAACCCACAAGTAAAAGGAGAAAAAGTTGACAAGGACACGAAACCTCCAACTAGTTTTACTTGTACATCTTCATCTCAGGGAAATTCCAATGACTGCACCTCCAACATTTTGACATCTCTTTTGACATTTACATGTGAAAAGAAGTTGTACAGCGGTCAGGATAATTGTAATCATAATATAAATCCTCATCCCAATCTTTCCTATCTTTCCGAGAACCCGGAGAAGGAAAACCACAGCATATTTAGAGAAATTGTCTTCCATTTCCACAGGAAAGAAAAACACCAAAAAAAACAAAAACAAGAAGAACAAAAAACAGAGAAAGAGTCAGACTCTGAACCAAAAATCACGTTTACTACTCGTACTTGTGTGGATCAGGGAATTAGTTGTAATAGAAACTGCCCCATTTCCCTTGTGAGAAGAAACCGAAACCGAAACCGAAACCGGCGTCGGACGTCAAGAACAACAAGAAGAAAAAACTGTACAAAACAGGAGAAAGAACCTCTAATAGAGTATCATAACAACAGTAATAATAATAATAATAACAGTAATAACAGTACTAAAGATAAAAAATATCCAGCATTTCCTTCTCACGACGATTTGATCCGCCTGAACGGAGGACCAGACCTCGAACGCCAAGTTCAAGTCCAACTCCAACTCCAAGTTACAACAGAGTCAAAGTTACATCTAAAGGACAGTGTAGTTGTAGTAAAGGACAAGGACAGTCATAATACTCAAGTGGACAATGATAATGAGGATGAAGTAACACTGAAAAAAAGAAGAAAAACGAAAACGACTCATAAGTGCGATCAGGATGTTGTTTCTAGATACTCTCTAAGGAGTCTAATTTCACAACAAGGACAATTTGCTTCGTTCCCACCAAAAAACATATACAATCCCTTTTACTATTATCAATACAGTCATCTTCCCTCCTTTACCAGTGACTGTGGATTTCAAAGTCAAAGACAAAGTCAAATTCTACAGTTACAGTCAAACTCTAAGACTAATTCCAACTCTGTCAAGGGAGTACCGTTACCTATATCATTAAATTCAAGTGGTGGTGGTGGTACCTCCAATAGAAATCAAATCATTATTAGCAGTCTAAATTCAATTCCATTCTCACTGTCCCACTGACAGGAAAAATAAGCCTAAAGTATCTAGTATCTACAAAAACAAGCCTGGAAAAAATTCAACACTGGCAAATATACAGAGTAAATCCTGAATCCAGAGACTAGACACTAGACAGTAGACACTAGATACTAGACACATCGTTGTCTCGAGGGAATACTGCTAATTCCTTGACGTCGGTCCTCATTTCATTTCACGTGTGTGCCCATATTGTGAACAGTGAAGAGTGAACAGTACAGAATACAGAATAAAGAATAAAGAACCTTGAGGAAAATTCAATATACAGAGATATTTTTTTCTACATTCTACATTCTACACATGTTACAGAAAATAGAGAGCTATCTATCTATATTCTAGAATCTATATTATACCTCTATATCCTTCATCCATCGACCACCACCTTTTTTTCTACAGACGTGGATAATCGATCAGTACTAGTTAGCTTGGCCTGTGTCGGTTGTTATTGTTATTGCCAGTGCCATCGCCATCCCTATAATTGCTATTGTACAAACACTGGTTGTTATTAGCTCTGGTCACTGGTTTGCTTGGTCAATTGGCTCCTCGGCCACTTTTATTGAAAAGCCACCACCGTGTCGCTGGTCACCAGTTGACGTAAGGCAGTAAAGAGCCGTAATAACATTATTATTATTATTACTACTAGTAAAAACTACTAAGACTGCATATTGTATATCCTCTACAACAGCAGCAGCAGTGAACATAGAAGTACATAGAAGAGTGAACAGTGAACAGGGTAGTAAATTGACAATTTCAGCGTCTAGTGTCTAAGCCTATAAAATTCTTTATTAACTCATCCATCTATCCAATTTACGACAGATGACTATAGACTATAGACGATAGACTCTTCTGTCACCCATAACCCATAACCCATAACAAATCCAACTCCATATAGATTTTTCTACATGTGAACAGATAAAGAGTGTACATAAGAGCAATGACGTTTATTAGACCTAATACAAAAAACCCTCTTACCTTTACTTTTCCTATAAAATAAAAGTGAAAAAAAAAGTTCAGGTATACATAAAAAAAATATTTTTTTGTGAAACAAAAACTCAAGTCACCAGTTCCAGACAAAAATACCCTTAAAAGTAAATAGACTTGAGGCCTGAGTGTAATTTAAGACTGTTTATTAATTTACATAATACATATTTAAGAATCAAATACTATATACTCTATTTGTACTGTATTATATTCTATGATATTGTTATACTTTCACTAAAATACATTTATAATTTACATGGAGAGAGTGAAGACCAAAAATTTATATAATAAACTGTCCATGAGAACAACATGAAAAATGGTTCTCGAAGTTTTAGTGAGTGTGTCGCATTTTGCAGGTATGAAAACTTATCTTACTTTCTACATAATATATTTACTTGCATAACGTCTAGATTTAAATATCCTACATTTGTATCTTTTGTCTTATAAGGTTTTCGTTTTACCTAAACATTTACATTTAATATTTAATCCTTTCTTCGTTTCTTTGTTTATTAATAAAGTCGTTGGTAGTCTAACGTAGTGGAAATTTATTGTAGTACATGAAACTGAATTAGTCGGAGAATTTCCGACTTCTATTTTTTTACTTCTATTTATAAAGTAAAAGAGTAAAGTACTTTTGTAGAATTTTAAGATAATGACCATGGTATTTCAAATTAATGGGGGATGGTGTTAAAAATGTATAGAATCACAATTACAGAAAACAAAAGAAAGTAAAATGAAACAAAAGGAACAGGGAAACGAATAACGAATATCTAGCAAACTAATTTCTTGCTTTTCCTTTCCTCCTTTTTCTTCATCTCGTTCGTGATGCCGACGGACGGCCATGAATGATTTAGTCTTCAATGAGATTTGAAATCATTCAGGCTTCCTTTTAGTCCTCAAGATTCTGGATTCTGAATTCTGGATTCTGGATATTACTTAAAAATGTATAAAACGAAACAACCTTTACTTCGAATCTCGACTCTCGACTCTTAAAAGTTAACTACATTCTTTTGTACTCCTTCTTTTGTTTTCATTTTCAACGGTGTGCTCAGTATTTAGAATCAGAATCAGAACAGAATTGAAGTAAGTCGGATGAATATCATTTCTTTTGGCACAAAGTGGAGCACAGTGGAAAAAAAGAAAAAAAAGAAAAAACTGTTCTTTTCAATTATTTCTCTTTGTAGATGGGTGTACTTTGTACATTGTACATGCTGATATTTCTTTTTGTTATTCCACTTTGTATTTGTTAACCCGGTCTGAGTCAAAACTCACAATATATAAAAGTATCATTAGTACATGTACAAAAGTGTATCTGAAAAAGAAATAGAAATGGAAAGTTGCATAGTATCTATCCGTGTGGATAATATAAAATATAAAGATATGGGAATGCACCAGAGGAAGAGGAAGACAAGAAAGGACAGTAAAGAGAGATTTCATCCTCATTTTTCAAGGGAATGCGCAGTGTACGGTGCCAGCTATTCTCCCTTCTTTCAAAATATAGATACTTCTACATTCTACATCCTATCTTTACATACACACAGGATGCATAATATATCTAATATCTACATATATGAGAGACAAGTGAAAGTACTCTTGTACTTTTCTCCATGGTTTTTATTTCCACGTTTACGTATCACTCTCTGTTCTCTGTACTTGTGTGATTCTAAACGTTGTGCCGAATTTGGATTTGGATTTGCAATATACCGTTTTCATTTTTTTCCATTTCCTCCGGTACTTTTTTCCCCTGACTGACTTTCAACTTTATTTTTGAATGTAAATGTTTACCCTGTGTGTAATAGTAGATACTAGACAGAAGACATGAGTAGGAGAATAGTGTAGTAGTTTGCAAAAATTCATGTTGGTTTTGTTGGAAAAGACAAAAGTAGACAGTCGGAGTAGTATTACTCCTACTATTGCTATTACGAGGAATGCGTTTCTGTTTATTCATCTTTGTCTTTGTCTTCTTCATCTGTCCTTGTCCTCATCTAACATCATTACTGTTTTCCTTCTTATTTTTTCTTTTACTAGATCTCATCTGTCCTCTGTAGTCTGTACTCTGTAGTTTGTAGTCTGTAGACTGTAGACTCTGATATATTATATCTCATGTACTTTTTCATTTTAAAGCTTCCAAAAATTCTCTTCTTCGTTCCTGTCCCAATTCTCTGTAAAGTAAAGTATATTATAGAAGATTCAGAAGCTTGTTTTATAAACTATGTTCTATGCAACTCAGTCTCAGTTTATGCCCCAGTTCCATTTCAACCAAAGCTTCAAGAATGGAAATCTCTAGCTATTGTCTCTGTGTGTTTTTGTAGGGGTGGTTTAAATTTATTTTCTAGAAATCTGTACCGCATTTCTTGTGAATTGTAACAAGTAAGAAAACTCAGCCATGAAAAGTCCTGAAATGAAAAAAGATCGAAAATTCATCCGTATTCAATATTATTTTGATGGCCTAAAGACTAAAGACTAAATGCAATAATATTCTTTCAACTTTTAATTTAAAATTATTTGAAATTAGTGACAACGTTAAAGCTTTGACTTTTTATTAAGTAAATTTGTAGGGCTGTGGTATTGAAGATTTGTTGTTTTGCACTGTCATTCCAATTCCATGTTCGATGGAAAAGACAAAAGACACAAGTTTTCGTAAATTGTAAGTTATAGTAGATGGTGAATGTTGAATGCTAGAGGAGAGAGAAACTATATAAAATTTAGAATTTAGAATGTAGACTCGATAGTCTAAAGTATTTTACATATGTACAATGTACATGTATTTTGTTGCACAAGTCGACTGACTTGTAAGTTGTGAGTAGGGGTAGAACTGAGAACTGAGAATAGAACCCTGTGATACATGACACACACACTCACATGCACAAACACAAACACAAACATAGGTACTCCTATGAAGATAGAGAACAAAGTATAGCGTACAGACTACAGACATGTCTAATGTAATACGAAATTCAATCCATGGGCAAAGTTAAAGAGAGAATGAGAAAGAGAGGAAGTTGAAAGTTGAAAGACAAACTTGCAAAAATAAACAAGTCAGTCAAGCCTCAAGTCTCAAGTCAGAGAGTGGAGAAATCACAAACATTCTCTTTTGTACACATATGTACAATGTACAATGTACATGGATACACGAGTATGGGTACAATAGGTTTGTGCGTGAGTCCACAGAATGTAATATGCGGAGGTCGTTCTCTGTTCTCAGTTCTCCTCTCTTTTCTGCCTAACTGCATGTGTACAGTAGTTGAGATTCTGGAAAAGAGAGTGAAAGTGAAACAGGGAGATCCGAAATCCGAAATGAAAGTATCTACAACCATCAAAAAGAGTGGAAATCCAAGTACAAGTACAAGTTGTATACTGTATACTACAAACTACAGACTACAGTACTTTTGTATTTTGTATTTGATAGTTTCCCTTTTACTACTCTTTTACAAAGACGGGATGTTTTATACATAAAAGTGTATTATGTAGGTATTTCCGAGTTGTGGAAGGAAGGTAACATAATCTGACTTTGTATAAGTATAAGTATTTGTATACATAGGTACAGATACTATCATTTCTACAGTTTCCTACTTTGTACTTTATTTGCGTGTGCATTGTGCACAAAACCAATGTACATTGTACAATATACACTGTACAAAATACGGATATAAAGAAATGTTGAGGTTGAAAAGTCGGGTACGAGGATAGAGATTCAATTTCTTGGGTTACTGCAAAATCCAGCATCCAGAATCCAGAATAGATTGGAGATAGATGAAGGATCTTTGGATCTTCAAGTCACTCTGACTCTGACTATGACTATGACTCAATACTCAATACTAAATTCAATCCATATCCATTCGAATGAATGGTTGGCTTGACTTGCTTTTGGTTTAGTGCTCAGGCAGAGCACTTTCTTTCTTTCTTTCTTTCTGCTCCTTTACTTTACTTTTGCTGTTACTTTTACTTTTGCTCCAGTTCAGTCAGTTGAGCTAGTCAAGTCAAGTCAAGTCAATGCAGTCAGATGGTCAAAGTCATCTTTTTCTGGTTGTACAGACTTACGGCTTACCACTACTGCAAAAAGAGAAAAGTCAAAGACGTCGTCACAACTAAATATCCTGGTTTCCTGTACTTATCCACGTATATAAAATATAAAATATACACCTACACAATATGCATTCATAGAGACACGGAAAAATAGATAAAATGTTCATCCAAATCTCATGGTATAAAGTATAAAGAATGTGTATATAAATGGTATAACGAACAACGATGGATTTAATGTTTAATCATAGAACTATAACATTGAACTAGTATTTTCGATCCAGTATCCAAAATCCAGAATCTAGAATACAGTTTTTCCATCCTCCATCCTGTATTTTGTATATTATATCAAGTATCAAGTTTCAAACTTAAAGTTAAGTGAAACTAGAAACAGAATATTATGGAATTTATACATGTGCACGACGGTCCAAATTTTGTCGACTGTGTTCGGTGTTCTGTGTCTACAGATTTTAGAGTCTCGACTCTAGACTCTAGACTTGTAGATGCGCCAAGCCAAACGCCAAACCAACCTACAAACCAAATTCTAAATCCAAGCCAACTAAAGTCAAATGTCAACTGTGCTCCATTTCAAAGAGGAAAGTTTACATCAATATCAATACCCTCACATTTTACTTTACTACTTTACTCCAACTCGTTTGTATTAAGTTATCTGTTTTGTATATAGAAGCACAAAGCTGTGCATCTATACAAAATATACACATTTCCATAATTGAACCCTGTTTGAGGTTTTCAGTATTCGGTCTTTGTGATTTTGGCAAAGCCCAACTCACAAATCCACATTGTCAACCTTCCATGTTACACGTTACAAGTTACAAGTTACATGCTGCATGCTCACTACTCACTCTAGACTCTAGACTAATCGGGAAAATGAGTACTTGTATGTTGGATGTTGATGCAACCAAACTTTCCTTACTCTCTTCTTCTCTCACTGTTCCTTCCTCATCTTGCCACAAAATAGAAACCCAAGTATAGGAAAAGTTCTAAACACAGTTTATAAATTACATTTACTTTTTTCCATCAAAAAACAAGAGGGAGTAAAAAATGAGAAGAATATGAGGTATTCTGTATTCTGTATCTACATTCTACATCATCTGAAATACTGTGTACAGTGTACATTGTACAGTGTCTTAAACGTGTTATTTAATTGAAAGGTCGGATTCATACGTGCATGAACAGTATTTCGTATTGGGAAAACAAACATGGTGGAACGTGAAGAGTTTGTTAGTTTACCAATATATGTATGTGTACAATTTACATTGTACATACATATAAATATGTGTAGCTAAACTGGAGGAGATGTGAAGCAAGTACAAGTATAAATATCACCATGAGTAAAGCCAAAGTACACAAAGACTGAGGGCAAAAGCTAAAAAGTAAGAGAAAGTCACATGGAGAAAATGTGTATGACTTTAACTTGGTTTGATGTCAAAGTAAAAAAGTAAAGAAGAAGAAAAAAAACTTTTAATTTACAGAGGCAAGTCGTGCACGAGCTCATTTTTTGTTCCACGAGTAAGTCATCTCGTACCTCGTATCTAATATCTAGTATCTTTTCACTCATATTGTATGTTGTATGTCATATGACGAAGCTGAGGAGAAAATACAGCACATGTCACATAAAAGATGAAAAAGTTAGAAGTCAGGAGTCAGGCTATTCCATATTCCATATTACATGTTCCAGCTCCATCTCCACTGTGTACTGTGTATAATGTATGATATAAAAATGTAGTGTGTAATTCATCTAATATTTATAACCTCGTACATAAGACACGTAATATTTCTGGAGTACATTTTCCTTTTGATGAATCTTGACTGACAAATAATATTATAATTTATTTTGACATCGAATTTTAAGTATGTAGTATATGTACTCAATAAAAGTAAATGTTAGAGGTTATGTAAAGATAGTAGAATTATGACAATGTTATTTTAAAATCCTGAAATAAATAAAATTTGTCGAATGTCGAATGGAAATTGGCTATGAATGCTACAATTATTAACCAGTTGAGCCTTTAATGTAATCAAAACATGTGTACATGTGTATTGAATATTGAACTATAAAAAACAAGCATTTGACACCAGTAAACAAAATTTCCCATTTTTTTTTAGCTCTAAAAAACTGTCAACATAAACAGTAAACAAAAACTTGTTTACTGTTTTTCCCTAATAGTTGTGCCGGAGTAAAAACTAGTCAACATGAAGTATAGTGAGTTTTAAAATACAATCAAGTACAATTACAACTTGAGCCAATGTTTACGATGTCTTGACTTTGATCCAACTTTCAATTCATCATTTAAACTCTTCTTTCAAACTATGCAATTATAATTTCCAAACTCCGTCATTAGGTACTAGGTACACATGCTCTGTTTGTATCTTTAGTACTTCGTGGGTCTGAACCAACTAACAGCGACGACAAAGTTGGAGGGAAAGCCTGCATTAGTCACTTCTTTCCCCAATTTACTAATTAATTTGCAAACTAGTGGGTAACTAAAGTAAAATGAGAGATTTTCTCGTCCTTTCCCAGTTTTCTCAGGTGAATGACTGCCTACTGCCTACTCCAAAAAAGGTACATGAAACGAAAACTTTTTTCTAATACAAAGTTCTGAGCATCCACATCTACAATCTACAATCTATCTACAATGCAGCATAACAACCTTGTTTTTCGTGTTATCTAAAAGACTTTTTTTATAAAAAAGGTGGAGCTTTCTAATTTCCTTGTCCTAATTGAAGCTCAAGTTGGTTTATGTAAGTTCAACTTAGTTCAGTCAGGTAAACATTATAATTGAAATTTCTCTCATCGTCATCACTCTGCTTCTCCTTGCTCAACTATCAACTATATGTAGAATGTAGAAGGTAGAATGTAGAGTCGCAACTCGCAAATAAGAGCAAGTAAAGACGCTTATCAAATTATAAGATTCACTGAGTCGTGAATCCTGAATTTTAAAAATATAAGCTTTCATAATAAAATTATCTGTAGAGTTGTACAAATGTGCTTGTTAACATTTATGATAGGGAATGGAGAGAATCCATTCCTTTTCATAACTTTTCGTTATGGAGTCAAGTAAAATGTCATGCATTTGAGTTTTCCAGGAGTATGAAAGTATGAAAAGATTCTACGATTTTTGAAAACTTTTGAACTGTTTCCAAAAATGCTTCACGAAATGATAAAACCTATATGAAGCATAATTATATGTTTAAAATCCTATATGATTCGTTAGTGCAGGACTGGGATTTATCAGGATTCTCATAATGATTTAGTTCGTTATTTTAAATAAGCTGTACCCTGTAGAATTTAGAATGTACACTGTACACATGCATAATACTTTAGAGAATAATAATAATAATAATAATCTTGTGAAATGATTCTTTTCTTGTCTTGTCCTTTCTCAGTTTATTCATTACTCTTTTTTGGAAGGAAAAGTTTTGTAAAACTTGCTGGAGAAAGTTGAGCAAACTGAATGCGTTTTACAAGAAACAAGAATGAGATTTTAAACTGTAACCTGTGCACCTTTTTGTAGTTGGTACAACAAAAATACTTTATGTATCTATGATCTATGTATGTACATATGAACAAAATCACAGGTAATTTCCCCAGCATCTAATCCTTGTTCCGTCTTCTTTCAACAGTAATTTAAAATCGCCTTGCCAGTTGTGGATGAATAAAACGAGAACCAAGAAAACTTTAATATTTACTGAAACTCAGTTCTCATTTTCTTTGTATAAAGAATCAAAAAATAAAGTAAATTCAAAGTATGTTTTTTTTTTAAATTTTATGTTCTACAAACTACAAAATATAGTTTATAAAGTATGCCGGAAATTAAGATACTCGAAATTTTCTTCTTCATCTTTTTGCTATTATACACAAGTTTTAAAAGCAGAAAAAGAATCAAGTTTAGATTAGACGTTTTTTTCAACAGAGTTTATTATTCGACTACAAATATTGTATATTTTACATAAAAAAAGTTCCTTTCACCCACAATATTTATTTTGTACCAAAGATGAGCATAAAAGGTAAAAGGTATCCTTGTGTCTTGTCTGGTTTAGAAAGAAAGTAGTAAAATTCAGGAAGGAAATTAAAGGAAGGTACCTACATGAAGGATGTAGATACAAGGGGAAGAAGAGTAAGAAGAGTAAGAAGAAGGAAAGGAAGAGAGTCAAGGGCGGAGGAAAGTTTCCTAATCCTTCCGTTGAATCTTCTCAAGCTGAATGTAATCCAGGTTGGGAATAATATTTGTACACCAAGAAGATTGATACAGGAAATAGAGAGCAAAGTACAGTACACTGTACAGTACATGCATATGTACATTGTACATAATACAGACATCTACGCAGGGACGAGAAGAGAATAGGAATAATACGACAACATGTATCAAGTATCTAGTATCTAGTATCTACGCCTTGTTAGCCTTAGCCTTAGCTCTACTTGAGGATTTACCACGGAAGAAACATCTCGTCAATTTCCTCCTCGTTTCTCCTCTTTTTCGATACTGGGTACTGGATTTGAGATACAAATGCGTGACTTGGGAGACCTTTTCCTTCTTCCTACTCACGTACTTACTACTACTTACAGTTGCTCTCCTTCCCACTTATTCCTTATTCTGTAAATTCCTTTCAGTTTAGATCGAGTGTAGCTCAATATTCAGTATACCAAAACCCAAAACCTGAACCTGAATTCAGACTTGATCCAATTCATAGGACAATATACCTCTCTGAATGAATGCTGGTAGAAATAAAAAATATTGAAGCTTGTCATACTTTGTATATGATACAAAGATCTGTATGTATGAGATGGTTAGATTCTAGGTTCTAGGAATAACTTGTCTCATCATCAAGTACCATTCCAATAAAATAAAATAAAATACAGTGAAAGGAGGACGGGAAACATTTGAAATTTGAAGTACGTCTCAATGCTCAATACTCAATGTAGTGCATTTTCCCACTTGTACATTGATATTGATGTACTTTTTTTGTGTATCTTTTCTCTTCCCATCACATTTGGATGTATGATGTGACTCGATCGTGTTTATTTTCTTACGATGGTTTATCCGGTTCATCGTCCTTGTCTTTTTCTCTACTACTGTGTGCTGGATGTGTATAGTGTATACCTAATACCTAGCGTTTGGGCTGTTTTGAAAATAAAGTTTTATTTCTTCATTTTTCCACCTCTTTTCATTTATTCTTGTATCTTGTATCTTGTACTTGCTTTTAGATTTTTTTTTCACTTTTCCACTTGATAAAACTTATCTCTTTTTCCGTGTGAAGAAACCTCTTAAATCCATACATCTGTCTGCCTATTCTAGTATTCTGGTATTCTAGGCTCTAGTATTCTTGTATTCTTGTATTCTTGTAGGTATTCTTGTAGTTAGGATAGTACTTACTTTCTATTATCAGGACGAGTAAGTAAACACATAAGTAAGGAGATATTGTATACGTTTCTAACAGTGGTTGTAGTAGTAGTAGTCGCAGTCAACTATCCTCGTTTTTGTTAAGTACCTTCACAATTCTAGGATTCGAGAATTCGAGGATTCGACAATCGGCAATTCAATGTGTTCATTACATTACAACTAGGGAAAAAATACCATGTTTCCACTATTTCTCCTCAAAGTAAAAAAAGCTAAAAGAAGCCAAACTTTATGTTGACTCCAGACTCCAGACTCCAGTCAAATCAAATGGAATGGAATGGAATGAAATGAAATGAAAGTCTGACTAAACCAAAAGAAAGAGTAAAAAAAACATCCCGAAAGCTTTATATGCCCATGATATTACGTACTATGTATTATGGTTACAGTTTTCGTAACACTGTTTTTCTTGGTTCTTGAACAATCCACTTAGATCTACCATCCACCATCTACAATCTGCACTGTGCTATTCCTTGAAAATACATAATATTATGGTAGAAACTGCGTAATATGTACTCTGTACAGGATAAAATAGATAGGTTGTAGATTGTTACTAAAAGTAGGTATCTTCATCTTCTTTCTTTTCTTCAGACATTGAAATGTTATTACAAAATTTATTTATTGAGTATAGCTCATAGTCCTCAGTTTCCTCAGTGCGAGATAAAGAAAAAAGACGAAAAAAAATACTTTTTGTGTCTAAGAACAAGAAGGAAGAAGGAATCTACCCCTGTATTTTTCTTATAGAATCGAAAAGGAAGCCGTGAAGCTTTCGAGGAAAACTTGTGTTTGTCTTTCTGCCAATACTTTATTTTTCTTATTCTTCAAGGCTTGTGAGAGAAATAATCATGAAATTTAATGGAGAATATTTTTACCTGGAGTTTCCTCTCATAATGTAACAAAATAAGTACATACAAGAGGGTAGAACAGGCAGCAGACAATCTTCCAACTGACTCTATTCATTTCATCTATACTTTTGCCTTGTCTTGTCTTGTTTTGTCTTACTCATCTCCAAATCTAAGACGTAAAATGTATACCAAGTAAAACGTAACGAACACGAGAAACTTTTCTCGTTAGCACGAAATACAATAATACAATAGTTGTTGGTTAAATGGGAAGGAAAGAAATTCAGAGGATGGGTGTGAATCTCGACAAAGAAAGAAAGGTGTAACTTTTGTATCTCACCATTGTTACACGTTTTCTATTTTCTGGATCCTCCTAATACTATGATTTTATGTATTATGTTTCGTCAGTAGTGGAACAAATATACTGACCAAAGTCCACAAGTAAAACCTTTTACAAAGATTAGTATGGTGTTTATGTGTTACAAGTAAAAAGTAAAGACGCCCGCCACATGGCGGGACTGATAAATCAAGAATAGTAAAATAAAATAACAAGGATTTTTTTATATTCCAAGGAACTTGACAATTAAAAGTTGTTTGCTGTTGTTTTGAAGTCACAGGCCAGAACATTGGACAAAAAAAAATAAAGAATTTTGTTCTTGTTTTTCATATCATTAAAAAAGCAAAGTTTATTTGTCATCCTTATTAATTATTACAGTATGCTGTAAACAAAAACTATGGGGGAAAGCTGTAACTTTCATTTTATCAATGTATTATTACTATTACAAAAGAATACTTTTTGTTATGATTCGAGAACCAAAAGTGCTAAAACAGAACGGCGGAAAATTTTAATTGAAAAACTTAAATACCAGTGTATTCCAGTTTATCCAGTTGTTTTAAGCAAACATGTGTATATTTATTTTATTTTTTGGTAACTGTATTATTATGACGGATACTGAATGTAGAATAATAATTATTATTATGATTTCTAAATGTATACCTTTTGTATTAAACTTTTTGCACCATGTTTCTTTTAAGAAAAAGTTTTTCCTAATCAAGGTTCATTAATTTTCATCATAACAGTAACTGTATTTATTTTGTGATCAAAATTATGTACTAGTATTTATGTTTTATTTGAGAAAACTTAATAATATAATCGAGTCTCCCATGTGTATGTTTAATGTTTATGCAGCTGCTGCATATTATGATAGTAGTTCTTACAATTGATTACCATGAAATGTAAACTAACCCTTTACATTTCTGATTCAAATCACCCTGTCTTGAATATTATTGCCTTGAAAATTGTAAAGTATTGCAAGAAAAGGAGTTGCATGATCAAAGATCAAATAGTCTTTAGAAGACAATTCAGAAAGAAATGAAAACATTGATCGTTTTTTATTCATCTTCAATCTTTCTACAATTTTTAAGGTACAGGAATAATGTATTAAATTTTGATTCTGATTGAATTAAAATTATTCCACTTAAGAACTTCTGACTCTGATTAAAAGACAGTCGACATTGATTGCATGAAAAAAATTCAAATACGACTAACTGCTCCATAGAGACACACTTATAAAGATGGTTAGGTACATGAAATGAATCTTGATTCTTTATAGTTTATAGGTAATTTCCATTCACTGTCTCAATCCTCGATTATATGTACTGCACGAATTTTCTAGAACAAGACAAAGATAGATAGATGGAAGTTATAAACTAAACTTACCTTGAGAAAGAGCGAGAGAGAGAGAAAGAAAGGAAGAAAAAGAAATTGGTTAGATTGAAGAAAGTATTAAGTAAATATTACTATTTGTAAAGATTCTCCTTTACTTGGACTACGAACTCCAAATGTAGCAGTGGTAGTGGTAATAGTAGTAGACAAAGAAATAGGGAAAATGAAGAAAAAAAAAGAGAGGAAGAAGCTCAAAGAATGGATGTAAAAAATGATTTCTTCGAATTGAGCGTACAAGATCAAGAGAGAATACAGGGGAAGTAAAAACGAAAGAGGGGAGAAAGTAAGAAAGATAGATAGATACAGCAGCAGCAGTAGCAGAGAAAAAGCGAGTAGGCAGAAAGTAAAAGTGGAGAAAGAAAACTGGTAAAAGCGTAAAAGTTTTTTCTTTTCTGCCGCCTTCATCTTCCTCTTCTTTCTATCTTTCCCTTGACTTGCTCTTCGTATTCTTATCTTTTTTCTTGACTCCAGACTCCAGTCTGTCTCTCCTCTTCTTCTTCTTCTGCTTCTCTCATTCGTACATCCTCCTACACTTGCACATATATATGACAATGATGTCTATGACTAAAACGCTAGATGAAGATGAAGATTTTTTTTACTCATAAGAAAGGCTTTTAGTCGACACAGTTATATATCTATCTAGATATTCTATATTACTATGTGTAAAGCAACTATGCAAATATAGAAAAAAGCATCTTTATATGAAACTTGCGTATCTATTTAGACGGTAGAATCTAGATACATTGAGTATTCAGTGGAATACGCACAATTCTATAAAAACCAGAGATACTATTTCGTGCCTACATATACCCACAATGGCAATGTTCGTACAATGTATAATGTAATCTGGTTTTGGTATTTCCCATTTCACTTCCTACTTTTTCTTGGTGTCCATGAGAGAGAGAGAGAGTTTGAGCTATATGAGTATTCAGACTGTCTTTAGTCTTTACGCTTTCCTTTTCCTTGGGTCTATCATCTATCAGTAGTTTGTAGTTTGTAGTTTTCAGTCAGTCTCGTTCGCATTTCGCATAGCCACTTCCCTAAGCTCACCACTTTGACTGCTCCCCCGTTGTCTCATGAAGTCTAAAGTTAACTTAATGAGTCTGAAATGATGATAATGATGATGATTGCATCAAATCTGAACCAATGAAACTTTTCCTTACGTCTCTGTCTCCTCGTTTTAGCAAAATTATTCCCTAATGGTTCATATCCTACTTCCTATTTCCTTTTCTTCTGTATATGTACATGCATTTAGTTGGATAACAATACATAATAGATAGTAGATAGTACTCACTCTGTACGCTGTACACTGTACACTGTACTTTGTACTCCACTTTGCTCTGTAAATTACTCCATGTCATACATTTGAAGGGTTCCTCCAATTCGTTCCTTGTTTTATTATACCCTAGAAATTCAAATATTATTCAAATATATTTTATATTCCCAATTGAACTTTTCTCTCCGATCCATTTATTTTAAATTCTAAATTCTAAGCAATGCAATATACCAACTTTCTGTACATCCTGCTTCTTGTTTTTGGTTTTGGGTTTTGGTACATTTGAGTTTTGAGTAATCAAGAATCCAGAAAATAGTAAAAGTTTTACTGTCAACTTTCCCATTTCCCATCATGTAGGAAAGGAAAGGAGAAAGTCAAGTAGTCAAGTAGTCAAGTAGGCAAGTTTTTTGTCTGTATCCATATCTATTCTCTCTACTCTATTTTCTATACTCTCTCGTCTTGTTCATTACAGTAATTTTGATGATGATGATAGTTATTACGGAAAGTAGGACACATGAATGGATAGGACTAAATGACTGTGAATATTATTGGAGATCTGGGATTTATTATCCTGCTCAATATATCAACAAATTACTTGTGGGAGTACATGTTGAATAATAAAATAGGATTGAGAAAATGTTTCATTTTGTTACAATGTACATTGTACAACTTTCTTCTGTATATTATGTATAATGCATAATGTACTGGGCACTAGGCACTCTACTTATTTATTCTAAAAGTTTCGTAGTAAAAACAAAAATCAGATCTCTCTTGAAACTTGAAACTAAATTCACATTCAAAACAAAACCTGAATGTAGAACGTGGAACGTGGAAATTGTAAGTAGTGAGCAAAAAGGTATTTGGAATAAAATCTTTGTATTTTCTCTGTCATTTTGAATCCGCTTTTTAAAAAATGTACACTGTAAACTGTAAAAAGAATGAGCAAAATGGTCCTTTATATTACGTAGCCTTTTCATATTTTCAATTTTTCAATTTTGAGTTTCCTCATATCTAAAATCCAAAATCCGAAATCCAAACGTTGCCTCATGCAATATTATGTTATCCCGTCATGTTCAATGTTCATGTTCGGCACAAACTGACAGGATATTTTGTGCAATGCTCATGTTTCTGTTCATTTTCATGCAATATAAAATATAAAGAATAAAGGCTGTATGTATTATGCTATAGCTAACATGTTTCCTACTAATGTACTGACGAAACTGACAACATCAAAGTCAAAATCGAAAGACTTTGAGATTATGTAAACATTTTTCACCCCAAAAGAAAAGAGCAATAATATAGATGCAGTGCAGCTCTGACGCCCTTTAAACGCCATCAATTTATCATACAACATGTATTGTGTACAATGTACAGCTCGTAAAGTCCTTTATCCTGGTTTTATTTTATGTAAGACAATATATGAGGAGAAAATACATATGTTGTCAGCTGCCAGTTGCCAGCTCATGTTGTAATATACTTTGGTGAAAGGAATAGTTGGGATGATGTTGATACTAATATACAATATATAACGTACTATTGTATACTTTTCCTATACTAATATCATAAAATGTTCTTTCTACTTTCTACTGTCTACCTGACAGACAGACAACCAAAGGCCCAAAGTTTGAAGGAAAATATAACCTTTTACGTTTTACTCTTTGTTTGCTCAGTTTTTCTCATTTTTTTTCGAGTTCCTAGTTCAAATATCCTGATGTGTACAGTTGTAGTTAGTCTTAGCTCTTAGCAAAGTAGAAATTTATAGATTGTTTGTAGTATTAAGTATCTGTTCTTTGAACTCTAGGTTCTAGATTCTAGATTATATTGTACATTGTTCGCAAAAAGTAAAAAGTATATGAAATATTACTTTGTATAGGCATATTTGTTTGTAAAAATCCAGATAGACATAAACTTTATGTCCAGGACGTTACAAGTTATAAGTTATAACTGACAGAAATCTATCAGAAGAAAAAAAAGTTATAGGTGTTTTATTTATTTACTCTTCTTCTAGTCTTTGGCCGCTCGTAACTTTATTACTATTATTTTTATTATTATTACGACGACTACTACTACAAGTTTTTGCCCTGGTACTAGAGAGTATGAGTCTGAGATATCTCCTTTTGATTTTCTGTTTACCTTTGCACTACCTTAACTCCATGGCTTCATCTCCTATTCTGTGTTTGCATTACTACGCCTTTTTCTTTTTCTTTTATATTTGAAGAACAAAATCAGTAAATATTTCTAAATAAATAATTCTTTATCATAAATTTTGAACTATATTAAAAAAGTTAAAATCCTAACTATTATTTATTATTTATGTATTTTTCAACCTTTAAATTTAAAAATTATAGATAAAGTTTTAATAAATAAAGGTAAAAAAGATTGGCAAAATTCAAAAATAGATGACCAAAAATGTTTTGAAAAAGGTGCAGGGGTGAATCAACTTTTATTACTAGTTACGAGCATTTAAATTGACTCATGAGAATAAGTTAGTATATAAATTGTATGCATTCAGTAGCAAACTGTACACTGGTCTGGGATCTACAATCTAGCATCTAGAATCTAGAGTCTCAAGACTCGAGACACGTAAAAAAGGTCCTATTACGTATTAGGATAGCGATAGGGTATAGAAGTCAACAGTCAACATCATCCACAAACACAAATACACACACACACACATGCACCCGGACACGGACATTCTCTCTCTCTCTTTTGATACTGTAGAATCAGGAGAATGTAAAAGGTTAAAGTTCGGCGCGGTGGCACCGTTAACTCGTCCCTAATAATTTATATCGTTCGCTCTGCCATTCCATGCCATTCTGTTCTATTCTATTCTATTCCATTCCGTTCCATTTTACTTGATTCCATTCTGTTTGGATTCTATTTGGGTCGTCGCTGTTCATTCGTTCCGCTGACGATTCACGATTCTTGACTTGTGACTCTTGAGTCTCGAGTCTCGGGTCTTGACTACCGATTCAGAGAGGTTCTTTCTCCTTCTCTTTCTTTCTCTCTGTCTGTCTCTTTCTCTACCTCATTCTCTCAGTTTGAGTTAAAGTGAGAACTCCGTTTGGTTGGATTTCAAGTCATTATCACATCACACGGCTAATAGTAATACAGCTGTGGAATTTTGAGAATGAAGTCGGCAGCTCAATATCCTAGGATATATGTAGAAAACCATGTAGAAAACCATATAGAAATGATACAGGTAATACTTGTATAGAGTATAGTGTGTACGTGTGTGGAGAATGAGGATCTCACATGAGATGTAAAGTAGGAAGAGCAAGCTTCACTTTCTCTCTCTTTTCCTCTTCCTTCTCCAAACTCCAAACTCCAAGCTCCAACTCAAAAGCTGGGTTTAACATGAGCTTGAGAATGGAGAATCTGAGTGAGCTCTCACTCAAAGTCATCAACCCACCGCTGTGATCATCACATGTTTGACTCTATATTCTATATTATATATACTCGTCCTCTGAAAGTTGGAAACTAGCATCATAGCATCATAGCATCATCATCATCATGAGCATCATTGCCGTCATATATGCATGAGATAGTGAAACTCATACTGAGAGATGTATCTAGAATCTAGAGCAGAGCTGGGCTGAGCTGAGCTGAGTGGGAGACAGTTTCACTTTTACCATTTTACCATTTTCTATGAAGCTTATAATGGCTTTTGTCTCCTCTTTATACAACTCACGCATTTCCTCGTTCCATCTCTATCCACAAAATCCCTGCTCCAAACCCAACCAATAGACACACCTTTATACTTTATACTGTATACCTTTATACCTTTATATTTTATATAACCAACAACAAACGAAAATGTATTCTAGACCTATAGGTCCTATAGCTTGTACCTTGTGCACTTTATATTTTATATGGTATAACTAGCTTGTAGTCATTGTTTTAATCCTCTTGATTAGACTTTGTATCTGACTAATTATCAGAGCCATTTTGAACAAGTACAAGGAAAAATTTATCCTCCATTCTCTCCACACGTTTTAGTACAATCGATAAACATGCTATTGAATTACAAAGTACATGTATTTCTCATATGTGATACAGGACGTAAAATATAATATATAAATAATACTATAGGATGAATAATGAATAACTTTGTATCAAAAGTCTCGATTATTTCCATTTCAAATATAAACTCCATTAACATGTCAGAATATAAATTACAAAGTAGTAAGTGTAGTAAAGGTACGGAGTAGGGAGTAAAGAGATTGATTGTAATATTTCAGTTTGTTTAACGTTTACCTTATACCTTATACCATCATTTGCATTGAATATTATGCATATTATATACATTGAGTACTTGAAGGACTGTTTAAACAGCTCCATGTTTGTAGTTTGTAAATGGTAAATGTGATACTTGTAACATGTAACATGTTATACAGTGTACTGTTTAGTCAGTTGAAATCGAGCATGAAATCATATGAAAACTTGACATGTGCTTTCTCTGTCGCTCGCTTTGATGGAACATGGAAATGATTTTGGAATGATTAATTCCATACCATACACAACATTCAGCATTGTATAATGTACCTTGTACATGTATGTCTAAATAAATATAAGTTGGCGGCTGTATTTAATACAATCTAAAATATACATGACATAATATCAAATATCATGTATACGGCATACTTGTATTATTATGTAATACTTTGACTTTATAAAGTTTTGAATGAATATTTCACTTTGAAAGCAGGATTCAAAGTACATATTGTAGATTGTAGATTGTAGATGCAGAGCTGCGTTGAAGTAAAATATGTCTAGGGCTAATAGAAGTATACAAGTTACTTTGCGTTTGATGCTCGACTCCTGCCATTCACCTCAAATCTCAAATACGTATTATGTTGAAATATATTCAAAACCAAAACAAAGCTCAGCGTCACTCAATTCTCAGCTCTCAACTCTCAATTCACAAATTTAGTACGCACAGATCTAGTAATTTGCATAGCTATCGCCATTTCAGTTGCCGCCAACTCCAAACTAGTATCAATATTTAATATTCATATTTCTATTCGTATTCAGATTCCATATTCAAATTCAGAGTGAATTTGTTTTGTAATCCAGTTAGTTTGAGCATTGAGCATGAGCTGTGTTATACCTGTCTTTGATACATGCCACTGATATGATAATTGGAAATTCTGTGCACAGCTCAACTCTCAACTCTCAAAATCCCTACTGTCTGCCTCATGTCTATCCTACCTTTACTTGTTTGTTACTCCATTTATGAGGAGAAGAGAGAAAGTAGAAATATCACATGAATGATGAACAATACTGAACATTCTTATTAGCATTCCTGATGTTTGTTATACTTTACATATGTGTTATACAGTGTACAGTTTCCTAACTTTTAGATCAGATCATCCATTACGTGTCATTATTGTTATGCATACCAATTCATATAAATTCAGAGTAACCTGAATCCAACAATACGATTTATCTTCCACAGCCAAAAGTCAAACGTACACATAGGTTGAAAACTAGACACCAGAAACGAAAAGTCGTGAATGTATTTTAAAGATTAGAGAAGGGAAACATTGAGATACAGGTAAACACTTTGTACATTGTGGATAAGGGAAACATTCAAGATTCAAGAATCTGTCACCTCCCGCTTCAAGTTTAGCGAATACAAGTTATGCTTATCCATATCCAAGTATATTTCTACATTAGACATTAGTAGGTCATTTTAGATGTCTCTTCGAGCGAGCGCATACTTTGTTTACAAACTTGTCAAGATTATCCATGCATCAAGTTTAAATACATCAGCTGAAAAATTATGGACGTAGAATACTGATACTGAAGTTCAAAATTACAAATTGTTAAATACTCTAGATTCATTTTAAATTAATAAAAATTAATTAAAATTTTTAATACCATGAAATGGCCGGTCATTGTGGACGTTTAAATTTTAGATTTTACATGGAAAGGAATCACAATGTTACATGCTTTACCTATTATTTATTACGCACTGAAAGTTGCAGTTTAGAAAGTTGGGTGTAACTCTCAGAACTTTTCTCAAAGGGTTCAATGCTCAATTATAACTGACGTTGCATAGCAGTGTTTACAATGAAATGATTTTAAATCTATACAGTATCCAATGTACAGTGTACAGTGCCACTAGAATGTATACTGTATTAAATTATTGACGTCTCCGAATTGAAATTTGATTGCGCTTTTTCATGGTCTGATGGAAAATCACGCCTGCCTCCGAATTTGTTTCTACAATCTACAATTTGTATATGTAATATGTATACATGTTAAAAACTTGACTAAACAAAATTCAAAGTTTAGAACGTAACGTCTCAAGTCTCAAGAGTCAAGAGGCAGAGGAAAGTTTTTGATATGTTCCTCTTCTTCTGTCTACTCTTGGCCTAGCATCTCTCCTTCTCTTTGTTATAATTAACATTAAGAAGGTAAGGAAAGTCAAGAGCTTCAAGAGCGTCAAGAGTAAAGATACATGATACAAAAGTTGAATTTCTTGTTGAGGAAAAGCTCTTTTTCTTTGCTGACACTTGTACAATGTACAATGTGTATGCTTTACTATATACTTTATACTCTATACTTAATGCTCAATACTAAACAAATGTATGTAAAAGAAAAAGTGAGAAGGAATACAATTAGAAGTAGTAACGCTAGTATTACACAGTGACTTGGTTGATTTGAGACTTTGAGACTTTGAGACATCTCTTTCTCCTTGCATATCTAATGATAATTTAAGAGAGCATGCATGTACGGAGGTATCAAGAAGTTTGGAACAAGCAAATATTTTATGCATGTAAATATGGGATGAGATGAACTGCGTCTCACATGACTTTGCATTTTCCATGCTATATGATATAGACATATAGACACCAGATACACAAGACATGAGACCAATAAAACGTGACTTATGTACTTAATATGAGTGAATGAGTTTTCTAGCAAGTACAGAGCAAAAGACAAACTCAACTTGTTTCCTTGTTTTCTGGTCTGGTTCCTTCTTATGACTTACTTTCTCTCTCTTTCTTCTCGTCTTAGCTCCTCATCGTCCATCGTCAAGGATACAATTTACAACTTGAACAAGTTATGGTTACGGAAATTTTGTGGCAGTTTAGATTACCAAAGTAAACTTGTTTTTGTTCCTCGTGTCCTCTTTCACTCATACTTCATACTTCACACTCTACCCTCTTTCGCTCTCTTTTATTCATCTATCGTCGAGTGTCTAGTCGTCACATCCGCAGTCCATATTCCATAGTCCAAAGTCAACCGAGTTTCTCTTCATCTTCAGAGGTCCGTGAAGTTACGAAAGAAGAAGAAGAAGTGGAAACCCAAAGAAATTTCATTATACAAAGTAATTTAATTTATTATAATGTATAATTATGAATATTTCTTTGGAAATTTATGACTCTCCCTCTCTGAGACTTGAGACTTGAGATTTGAGTCGACTTGCTTTTTATTTCTTTTCCGCCCTCAATATTGCCTTTGTTATAGTAAATAGTAACAATAGAAAAAGTAAACCAGTGAAAATATTTACTTAAATAAATATTCATTAAATTATGTATTATGCATTATGCACAATGTGCTTTGTTCTTTGGTTCTTGATTCTTGATGTTTGATTTACTTCTTCATTTCTGATTCCCATTTCCATTTTTTTTAATTAAAACACTATATCAATGTTTGAGTTCACTCTTCATTTAAAAAAAACCGTTACAAATATTCAGAAACTAAAAAAAATACAATGGTAAATCTTGAATATTCACAGCTAAAAGCTAAAAGTTTCCTATTTCAAAAACACAAGTTGTAAAAGTTGTTGCGGTTCAAGTCGTATAGTTGCTGTTGATGTTCATGTTCATGTTGTAGTTTGGGTTTTGGCACGGTACAGAATTGAATTGATTCGAATTGAATAGATTCACATAGCCGCCAATGTTTTCAATTATGGTTCCCTGGAACTTGGAATTTGTACTTTTGGGAGTTCTTTCTCATAGTGGTGGTTCATGGAGAAATCCCATGTACATTCGTTGTATGTAGTATCCTGAAATAGTAGCATCAGTGGTGGTTTATCCGATTCCAATGACCTATATTTCATGTAATATGATGTATCATCATCATGTAGAATGTAGAATGTAACATGTAGGAGAGGAGGAGGGAAGAAAAGGGAGGAAAGGATAAAATGAGAAGACGCGGTCAAGGAAATAAATTTAGTAGAGGCAGAACTCAGATCAAGATTTAGATGAACGATCCGATACGTACGATTTCTACGTTGACGAATAATAGAAAGTAAAGCGCAGGGATTTTACCATTTATCCGTTCTCAACTCTCGCACTCTCTCGCTCTCTCTCTTCCTCTCTCTACAAAGGCTTATGTAAAAGCTTCAAGTTTCTTCCCTTTCCACTCTTTTGAACTCTACAGATTGACTTAAAACGTGGCAACGGAACTTACGACTTAGGACCAAGAAAAGTCTCAACTGTGGCCTGAATCTTTGCCTTTGAATTTAGAATGTAGGGATTGAAAATAAAAATGTTTCTTGTTGATATTATGCATGTATACAGTATACATTTATCCATCTATCTAGTGGAATATTTGTTATAGCTGGTATTTATGTAACTGTATGCGTGCATTCAATATAAAGGGTAGTAGATAAATTTCACTTTAGCCCAGTACAAGTGCAACGATTTCCACCACTATTACACTAGTATTACTACCACTACGAACCACGAAAGAGCGTGAGGGTATGGACTTACGGAGTATGGAGCATTTGTAGTTTTGGGCATCTCACAACCTTGAGTTCATAGCCAAAAATGGAAAATACTGATAGTTTCAAGTTTCCAGTCTCTAGTCTAGAAGCTCTTCTCTTCTCGTCCTGAAATAGGAAATGTATAG
Organism: Sminthurinus signatus; assembly: GCA_019776565.1. Classification (NCBI taxonomy): domain Eukaryota; kingdom Metazoa; phylum Arthropoda; class Collembola; order Symphypleona; family Katiannidae; genus Sminthurinus; species Sminthurinus signatus. The sequence goes on from JABASP010000095.1 coordinate 83,701, forward strand.
ACAGCCTGTAAAGAGTAAAGAGTAAAAAAAAGAGAAAGAGTAAAGAACCAGTTCAGATATGTATTATGTATATTCCTATATTGTGTCTATGTATAGCTTTTAAAGAGAGGGAGATTGGGGTGCTGACGTGGATTCAGAGGAAGAAGCTTAACCTTGATTACTATGTGTAGTATGTAGCATGTAGTATGTAATACTTAGTAGTAGAGGAGAGCGGGGTAAAAAAGGGCCAGGGGTAAAAAAGGACCACGGACAAAATTAGATTTCTTGACTAAGCTATAAGTTTTTTGACAAAAGTGTCTACACAAAAAA